>ML846511.1:3187-24695 GCA_009831015.1 Picea engelmannii
ACAATTATGCTTCTTTTAAAATATTTACAAGGCACTCAATGATGATCACAATAATGCAGGGAAATAAACAATGGCACATTCAGCATCAATCACATATATGAGAAACACAGAGACAGATATTTCCCAAGGAAACCCATACAGGGAAAAAACCTCTTCTTCTTTATATGATAAGTATTATTTACATTCTTTACATTATCATACATATGAGCACCAAATCATTGTGAGGCCACAACCTCTGATTTGCAAGCTGCAACTTGATAAGAGCACCAACTCTCTGTTTTTCTCTAGCACCCACTAGAAGGAAGCACCAACTCCCTGGTTTCTCTAGCACCAACTAGAAGGAAGCACCAACTCCCTATGTTCAAGCACCCACTTGAACCTCTGAGGACACCAATCCTCCCTAGCACCTCCCAAACACCCTGGATTATGAATATGAAACACTGAAATCTATTACAGTGATATAGTGATCAATAACAGCTTACTAGTCTCATCATTGTTTTGCTAGATTTTTCTACTCAAACTCCCTCATTGTCTTCCAGCATGCATCTGCTACCCATTCTATTCTTCTACTTTTTATGCTCTATGCATCATATCCATTCATTGCACAATTCTTCTTCTGTTATATTCAGTTGTTGCACTCTGCTCCTTCTTCACACGTGAATCACCTTCAACAACAACATCCATAGAAACTCCAATAGCAACGAAAACCTCATCTCTTCTCTGTACCATGTATATATATAGCTTATGTGCATCTTTTGCATGCAATATTCATCATTCCTCTTCATGCTCATACCGCGCCAATCTCCTCCACATCTCAAGTGCTCTACATGATCATCACCGCGACTCTTCAGCTTCTCTGGCAGTTCAACCCCTGTGTCTATCATCACTAGGTGTTATGTCGAGATTCCTTTTTCTCTCTGGTAGTTGAGACTCTTCATTTTCTCTGTTACAGTCAAGCTCATCCTTTCTGTTTCAGTTATGAGCTCCAACCCTCATCCAACTGTCAATTTCCTCCATGAATCGTCTTCATTCCACTGGTAGATTCCATGTAACTCTTCAACTCCTCTCGAAATCACACAGAAGTCTCTTCGCATCCTTTGGTAGAAACCATCAATGGTTTCTAGCAGTTACACTGTGAGGATCAACATTATCCCTCCGATCATGCTCATGTTCACCTCCATCGTTGGATTAACTCTGATGAGTTCTTGTGTTATTTACCCATTTCGCACTTTCGCAATTCGGAGATTCTGCGATGAGACATCTTGAGTCTCCATGTCACAAGTTCTGAAACTTCGAAACAGAGTTTTTCTATGCTGGATCCTTCCTTTATATGACCATGGCTATGATCAAGTGCTTATGAAAAAGTCACTTTTGCGATTTCGCAATTTGTGAATCTGGATATGAGGCATCTCGACTCTCCAAGTTGTGATCCCCGAAATGCCGAAAAGAAGCTTGTCTGCGCGTACTCTTCTCTTCATCTCTTCGATGGTGTGACCACTGGCTGAGACCATGCTCTTATGCATAAAGCACTTTCACGATTTCACATTTCATGAATCTGGAGATGAAGCATCTAGACTCTCCAAGTCGCGATCCCTGAAACCTCGAAATGGAGCTTATTTGAACTGACCCCTTCCCTTCTCATGACCACCGGCGGTGACCACAGGCTATGCCAAAAAGGCACTTCATATTTCGCGAGTTTATAAACTTCATCGAGTCTGATCGACGATTGAAATCTCCATAGATCTGACGGTCCAGATATTATCGGGATCTTGCATCTTGTTGTTCCTTAGATGGAGGTTCTTGTCACTCCAAGTCGCGATAGGCGAAATTCCAAGATGGAGCTTAGATCAACGATCTAGAATCCTTGGTGATCTGATGGTCCAGATCTTATCGTGAGTTTGCATCTCGCAATTCTTATGATGGAGGGTCTCATCACTCCAAGTCGCGATACGCGAAACCCTGAAATGGAGTCTTTGACATGCTCTAATCTTCTGCCATGTGTCCCTCTTGAATCAACAGTCAATATTTTATTGAGACTTCGCAACTCCACGAACCTTTGTTGTGCCTGATCGACGGTCCATATTTGGCCTCGATCTAATGGTTGATATTGAATCGCGATTTCGCATATCGTGATTTCGATGGTTATGTTTCTTGCCTCTCCAAGTCGCGATTCGCGAAACTCCGAAATGGAGTCGGATCAACGGTCCAGATCACACCTTGATCTGACGGCTGCGATTAAATCATGATTTTGGGAGATGAGAGGTTGGATCATTTCATACTTTTGACTTTCTAGTCAGCGAAATGTTGATCTATGTCCACGTGTCATGCCTGAAGATGGACGGTCCTCCTTCTTTCGGGATTTTGTATGCCCGTTTCTCCTTGCACTTTAATGAACGTCCAGGTTCTTCATGATCCAATGATGGTTGAGTCTGGCGCTCGGATCTGACGCCTAAGATATGTCCTCCTCTTCTACACATTATTTTTTTCTACTAACAAATCTGACGGTCCTCCTTCTTTCAGGAATTTTGAATGAAATCCTACGATCAGAAATGCTTCTCCTCTCGAGCTTACTTTGTTCTGCTTACTCTGATCTTGCCATCGATGATCTACCTACAATCCTTTGCACATTTGTTGCCATCTTTGTTGTTGTTCTTTCCATCAATGACAAGCATACATTGTCTGTAAAACATGCCAACATAAGCATGCTCCTTGTTTTTTCCATCAATGTCATGTTCATCCTTTCTACAACTCCATTGTGTTAATGTGTGTATGGAGTAGTATTTTACCTTTCTATATTGCAGTTCTTACAGAATTCTTCAAATTCATTTCCAAAGAATTCTTCACCATTATCCATCCTCAAAACCTTTATTTTATTCTCTATATAATTTTCTAACAAAGCCTTAAACTCTTTAAATTTATCAAATACCTTGGGTTTCTTCCTAAGAAAACAAATCCATGTGTTCCTTGAGAAATCATCAATGATTGAAACATAATACATAGATTTTGATCAAGAATATTTTCGGCATGAAATGAGAGCGGATATATAATAAATAAATGTACAAAGATATCTTAAGTATCCAATAATATAACATAAATGTATCAGAGATGCAACCATAAACACAGAGATACAGTAATACACAATTTCTATTAATGAGCGAAAATGTACAAAGACTGTAAAAATATAGAGTGAAAGACTTGCTAGAATGGTGGCAACTTATCTCTGAGAAGATATGTGATTGATACTTGCATTCACAAGAATATTATTGTTACAATGAAGCTCCAAAGGCATTTTTATCATAAAGAGAATCCAAAACCCTAACCCTAGAATATGAAAAGCCAACAGTTTTGTGGACCCTGTTTTGGGTAGTTTGGTGTATCAACTTCTCAGGGGCATAACTTTGGCATACGATCTATGTTTGGGGCGCACGATAGCTTGTTGGAAAGATCTATCCAAGGAATACACATGTTGTTGTCAGAATCTAACTTTGTGTGCAATATGATCGTGAAGATCCCTAAAAATGTTGTTTAGGGCCTCAGAACGGCCCCGGAAGATCGAGACCCGAAAAATAGAAGAAAAAATGCCAAGGTGGAAGATTGTCTTTCAAGCCAGTGGAATAGGTGGGTGGTATACGATATCCACCTGGATCAATCCTCCCTCCTTAGGAAGAAATGGTATCCATTGCATTGAGTTCCCGGAGGATCATTTGTTGAACCTGAACTGGTGAGTTGCTTGCCTTGTTGGTGAAGTTGTGTTGCTTATTTTGTCGAAGGTTGTCACAAACCTATTGTTGGCAGGGTTGATTTTGTTCAACCAGTCGAGCTACATGAGATGACTGTGTGCAAAAGGAATCTTTGTTCTTTGTTGCAACCTTGTCGATCTGATTATGTTGGATAGAAGGTGCTTGGGCCGAGGATGTAGTGGTTGTAGTGTCCTTTTGTTCACCTTTTGAATAGATTGTGAAGAATATGAATTTTGTAGTATGAGATAGTACCTTGCGAAACAGTTTAAGTGGGACAATAGTTGGAACTACCTCTGGTATTTTGTAGAGATGACCCCCGAGAGTGACAATGAAACTATGGGGTCGAGACTCATAAACAACATGGTGTTTCCACATATATGGTTGGCCCAAGAGAACATCACAGACATCCAGCGGTAAAACATCACATAATACCTAATCGTTGAAGGGTTGGATGTTCTATGACAATAGATAGTGGACATTGTTGGCTGACACAGAGATCTCATCCCTAGCGAAGCCACCTAATGTTGTATATTTGTGGGTATGGTGTTGTTGAAAATCCCAATTGTTTGACAACCTCTGCTAAGATGAGGTTCATATGGATTCTTCTATCAACAATAAAATGCAGTGGGGTACCCTTCACCTACATATGTGAATGAAAAAGGTGCTCCCCCTCTTTAGGATATGTTGGTTCTTTTGGTTGAATTGTTGTGGCCGCGACAATAGCAGTGGGATCTATGTCAATGATTTGTCTTCTATCAATATTTTATGAATCATATTATGAATTAGGGTTCAGCTCCATGTCCTTGATCTTGACCACCAATGATTGTTTTGAGCGACATTCATTGGTGTTGTTCTAGGGGATTTTGTGGAAATCACACCATTTTCCATTATCCTTCTTCATCTTTCTGTTGACCTTCTTTTCATGTGGCTTGGACTAGTTTTCTAAAGGTTGGTTTTTAGGGACGTCTTTACCATACTTTGTTTGTTACAGATTTGCAAACCTGAACTCCCGCTTGTTCCGGTGCTTAAATTTCTTCTTGATTTTAACAATATATCGATAAGCAACACCAAGTGATGAGATGTCTAGAAAATCTATTTCAGTTTGGATGTATCTGTGTAGAACCCCATGGTATTTCATAACCAAATTTCTCTCAGAGTCTTTGATACCCATCTTGGTGCGTAAGGTATGAAATTTATTGGTGAAATCAGGAACTTATTGGCCCCTCTCTTGACATAGCGTGATCCATCTCATGTATTGTTCTTCATAGTTTCCAACAGGGTAATATTTTTCCTTGACCACATCCACACAAAAATCCCAAGTAGTCTCAACCCCGTATATTCCAGAATCCTCTGTGGAAATTTTCTCCAAGTAAGTTTCCCACCGATGTTTGAGATGGGGGATAGCCTTAAGGAGTGTGAAGGTGATCTTTTCCCTGTTAGAAAAATTGTGAATAGAGAAATAACCTTCTAGCAAATTTAACCATTTGTCTAGGGAATCCACATCTATATGTCCTTCAAATACAGGAATATCAAAATTAAATTGTACCTTGAAAGGTGAGGTGCCTCCAAAGTGGTCACTTGATGAAGACGCACCTGTTGTTATCGGCAGATGTTGAAGGACGTGGGAAAAATTCTCCATCATTTTGTCCCTCTGTCGCATGAGAGATTGCTCAAGCAACATATTAATGGAATCTTCTGCTCCATCGTTTTTATTTTCTTCTGCCATGGAGGGTTTCTTGGGCATGTGAGAGATATTTTCCTCAAGAGAGACAATATAGAGACCCAACTTGTTATACTCGGACCTCGTCATGGGCATGCACTGAAAGACGACCAAGAGCAGCCTGCTCTAATAGCACTGATCTGGATTATTTTCGGCACAAAATGAGAGCAGAGATATAATAAAGAAATGTACTAGCGTATCTTAGATATCCAATAATATAACAAAAATGTATCATAGATGCAAAAATAAACACAAAGATACAGTAATACACAATTTCTATTAATGAACGAAAAATGTACAAAGACTGTAAAAATACAAAGTGAAAGACTCGCTAGAATGGTGGCAGCTTATCTCTGAGAAGAGATGTGACAAATACTCACATTTGCAAGAAGATGATTGTTACAATGAGGCTCCAAAAGCCTTTTTATCATAAAGAGAATCCAAAACCCTAACCTCGGGAGATGAAAATCCAACAGTTTTGTGTACCTCATTTTGGGTAGTTTGGTGTATCAACTTCTCGGGGGCGTAACTTTAGCATACGATCTTTGATTGGGGCGCATGATAGCTCGTTGGAAAGGTATATATGAGGACTACACATGTTTCCATAAAAATTTGAATTTGTCTACACTTTGACAATGGTGAGTCCTAAAAACGTTGTTTAGGGCCTCAAAACAGACCTAGAAGTTCGGGACCCGAAAACTAGAAGAAAAATTGCCAAGGTGGAAAATTGTCTTTCAAGCAAGTGGAATAGGTGGGTGGCCACTGATATCCACCTAGATAAATCCTCCATCCTCAGGAAGCAATGGTACCCATTGCATTGAGTTCCCGGGGGAGAGGGCGGAGCATTTGTTGAACCTGAACCTTGGTGAGATGTTTGTCTTGTTGGAGAAGTTGTGTTGCTTAGTTTGTTGAAGGTTGTCACAAACCTGTTGTTGGCGGAGTTGAGTCTATTCAACTAGTCAAGCTACATGAGATAACTGTGTGCATAAGGAATCTTTGTGCTTTAATACAAACCTTGTCGATATGCTTATGTAGGATAGAAGGTGCTTGGGTCAAGGTTGTAGTGGTAGTAGTGTCCTTATGTTCACCTTTTGAACAGATTGTGAAGAAGATGAATTTTGTAGTATGAGATACTACCTTGTGGCAAAATTTAGGTGAGACAATAGTTGGAACTACCTCTAGTATTCTATAGAGATGACCCCCTAAAGTAACAATGACACTACGGGGTCAAGACTCATAAACATCATGGTGTTTCCAAATATATGGATAGCCAAAGAGAACATCATAGACAACCAATGAGGAAACATCACATAATACCATATCCTTGAAGGGTTGGAAGTCGTATGAAAATCGGCACTATTGGATGACACGGAGATCTCATCCCTGGAGAGGCCACCCAATGTTGTATGGTTGCGGGTGTGGTGTTGTCGACAATCCGAATTTTTTATGACCTCTGCTAAGATTAGGTTCTGTTGGCTTCCTCTATCAACAATAAATAGAGCGGGGCCCCCTTCACCCACATCTGTGAATGACAAAGGGGCTCTCCCTCTTCAGGATCTGTTGGTTCTTCTAGTTGAATTGTTCTGGTCTCGACAATAACAGTGGGATTTGCGTCATCGATCTGTCTTCTATCAATATTTTCTTAATCATATTTTGAATCAGGGTTCGGCTCCTTGTATTTTATCTCGGCTACCAATGCTTGTTTTGAGTGACATTCATCGATGTTGTGCCAAGGGATTTTGTGGAAATCGCACCATTTTCTAGTGTCCTTCTTCGTCTTTTTGTTACCCTTATTTTCTTATGGTTTGGACTGGTTTTCTGAAGGTTGGTTGTTAGGTTTGTCTTTACCATACTTTGGTTGTTGCGGTTTTGCAGACCCAAACTTCTGCTTGTTTTGGTTCTTAAATTTCTTCTCGATTTTAACATCATATCAATAATCAACATCAAGTGATGAGATGTCTAGAAAATCCATTTCAATTTGGATGTATCTGTGTAGATCCCCATGGTATTTATGAACCAAATATCGCTCATAATCTTTGATACTGAGATTTGTGTGCAAGGTATGAAAGGTATTGGTGAACTTTGGCACCGCTTGGCCCCTCTCTTGATGCAGCATGGTCCATCTGATGTATTTCTCTTCATAGGACGCAACAGGATAATATTGTTCCTTGACCGCATCCACAAAAAAATCCCAAGTGGGCTTGGCCCCATATATTCCAGACTCCTATGTGGAACTTTTCTCCCAGTAAGTTTCCCACCAATGTTTGACATGGGGGAGAGCCTTAAGGAGTGTGAAGGTGATCGTTTCACTGTCGAAAAAATTGTGATCAGAGAAATAACCTCTGAGTAGATTTAGCCATTTGTCTAGGTCATCCACATCTATCTATCCTTCAAATATGGAAATATCAAAATAAAATTGTACCTTGAAAGGAGAGGTGCCTCCAAAGTGGTCGCTTGATGAAGACATGCCTATTTTTATTGGCAGGCATTGAAGGATGTGGGAAAAATTCTCCATCATTCCGTACCTTTTTCATGTGAGAGTTTGATCAGGCAATAGATTAATAGAATCTTATACTTCATTGTTTTCTTTTCTTCCACCATGGAGGGTTTCTTGGGTGTGTGAGGGAAATTTTCTTCAAGAGATACAAGCTTGAGACCCAACTTGCTATACTCGGACCTCGTCGTGGACATGCACTGGAAAATGATCAAGAGAAGCTTGCTCTTATACCACTGATCTGGATTATTTTCGGCACGAAATGAGAGTGGAGATATAGTAATGAAATGTAGAGAGATATCTCAGATATCCAATAATATAACATAAATGTATCAAAGATTCAAAAATAAACACGGAGATACAGTAATACACAATTTCTATTAATGATCGAAAATGTACAAAGACTGTAAAAATACAGAGTGAAAGACTCTCTAGAATGGTGACATATTATCTCTGAGAAGAGATGTGATGGTTACTCGCATTTGCAAGAATATTATTGTTACAATGAGGCTTCAAAGGCATTTTTATCATAAAGAGAATCCAAAACCCTAACCCCGGAAGATGAAAAGCCAATAGTTTTGTGTACCTCGTTGTGGGTAGTTTGGTGTATCAACTTCTCGGGGGGGGTAACTGTGGCATACGATCTTTGTTTGGGGTGCACGATAGCTCGTTGGAAAGATATATCTGAGGTATACACATGTTTTCGTCAGAAACTAAATTTGTCTACACTTTGACTATGGTGAGCCCTAAAAATGTTGTTTAGGACCTCAAAACGTCCCCGGAAGTTTGGGACCCAAAAACTAGAAGAAAAACTGCCAAGGTGGAAGACTTTATTTCGAGCCGGTGGAATAGGTGGGTGGACACCAATATCCACCTCAATCAATCCTCCCTCCTTAGGAAGCAATGGTCTCCATTGCATTGAATTCTCAGGGGAGAGGGGGAAGCGTTTGTTGAACCTGAACCTTGGTGAGTTGCTTTCCTTGTTGGATAAGTTGTGTTGATTAGTTTGTTGAAGGTTGTCACAGACCTATTGCTGGAGGGGTTGAGTCTATTCAACTAGTGGAGCTACATGAGATGACTGTGTGCAGAAGGAATATTTTTGCTTTGTTGCAACCTTGTCGATATGCTTTTGTTGGATAGAAGGTGCTTGGGTCGAGGTTGTAGTGTCCTTATGTTCACCTTTTAAACAGATTGTAAAGAAGATGGATTTTGTAGTATGATATACTACCTTGTGACACTGTTTAGGTGGGAAAATAGTTGGAACTACCTCTGGTATTATGTAGAGATGACCACCCAGAGTAACAATAACACTATGGGGTCGAGACTCATAAACAACATGGTGTTTCCAAATATATGGTTGGCCCAAGAGAACATCACAGACATCCAGCAGGGAAACATCACATAATACCTCATCCTTGAAGGGTTGGATGTCGTATGACAATTGAAACTATTGGTTGACATGGAGATCTCATCCTTGGTTAAGCCACCTGATGTTGTATGGTTGTGAGTGTGGTTTTGTTGAAAATCCCAACTGTTTGAAGACCTCTACTGAGATGAGGTTCTTCTGGATTCTGCTATCAACAATAGAATGCAGTGGGGTCCCCTTCACCCACGTCTGTGAATGAAAAAGGCACTCCCCCTCTTCAGGGTCTATTGGTTCTTCTAGTTGAATTGTTGCGGTCACAAAAATATTTGTGGGATCTGCGTCGATGATCTATCTTCTATCAGTATTTTTTGAATCATATTTTGAATCATGGTTCGACTCCTTGTCTTTGATCTCGGCCACCAATGTATGTTTTGAGGGACATTCATCGGTGTTGTGACAGGGGATTTTGTGGAAATCGTACCATTTTCCAATGTCCTTCTTCGTCTTTCCATTATCCTTATTTTCATGTGGCTTGGACTAGTTTTATGAAGTTTGGTTGTTAAGGTCATCTTTACCATACTTTGATTATTGTGGATTTGCAGACCAGAACTCTCACTTGTTTTGGTTCTTAAATTTCTGCTCGATTTTAACATCATCTCAATAAGAAGCACCAAGTGATGAGATGTCTAGAAAATCCATTTCAGTTTGGATGTATTGGTGTAGAGCCCCATGGTATTTAAGAACCAAATGTCTTTTAGAGTCTTTGATACCCAGCTTGGTGCGCAAGGTATGAAAGGTATTGGTGAACTTTGGCACTGATTGGCCTCTCTCTTGACGCAGTGTGGTCCATCAAGTATTGTTCTTCATAGTTTCCAACAAGGTAATATTGTTCCTTGACTGCATCCACAAAAAAATCCCAAGTGGGATCAGCCCCATATATTCCAGACTCCTCTGTGGAAATTTTCTCCCAGTAATTTTCCCACCAATATTTGACATGGGAGAGAGCCTTAAGGAGTCTGAAGGTGATCTTTTCCCTCTTGGAATAATTGTGAATAGATAAATAACCTTATAGCATATTTAACCATTTGTCTAGGGCATTCGCATCTATTTGTCCTTCAAATACAAGAATATCAAAATTATATTGTACCTTGAAAGGTGACGTGCCTCCAAAGTGGCCTCTTAATGAAGACGTGCATGTTGTTATCTGCAGGCGTTGAAGGATGTGGAAAAAAATCTCCATCATTCCATCCCTATGTCGCGTGAGATCTTGCTCAAGCAACAAATTAATATAATCTTCTGCTACGTCGATTTTATTTTCTTTCTCCATTGAGGGTTTCTTCATCTTGCAAGAGTGATTGTACTCAAGAGAGATAAGCTCGAGACCAAACTTGTTATACTCGGACCTCGTCGGGGACATGCACTGAAAAATGATCAAGAGAAATCTGCTCTCATACCACTAATTCAGATTATTTTCGGCACGAAATTAGAGCGAAGATATAATAAATAAATGTACAAATATATCTCAAATATCCAATAATATAACATAAATGTATCAAAGATGCAACCATAAACAAAGAGATACAGTAATTCACAATTTCTATTAATGAGCGAAAAGGTACAAAGACTGTAAAAATATAGAGTGAAAGACTCACTAGAATGGCAGTAGCTTATCTCTGAGAAGAGATGTGACGACTACTCGCATTTGCAAGAATATGATTGTTACAATGAAGCTCCAAAGGCATTTTTATCATAAAGAGAATCCAAAACCCTGACACCGGAAGATGAAAAGCCAACAGTTTTGTGGATCTCGTTTTGGGTAGTTTGGTGTATCAACTTCTCGGGGGTGTCACTTTGGAATACGATCTCTGTTTGGGACGCACGATAGCTCATTGGAAAGGACTATATGAGCATTACACATGTTTCCATTATACTTTAATGTAATTAATATTTTGACTATGGTGAACCCTAAAAATGTTGTTTAGGGCCTCAAAATGGCCCCGGAAGATCGGGACCTGAAAACTAGAAGAAAAAATGCCAAGGTGTAAGATTGTCTTTTGAGCCAGTGGAATAGGTGGGTGGCCACCGATATCCACCTGGATCAATCCTCCCTCCTTAGGAAGAAATGGTATCCATTGTGTTGAGTTCCCAGGGGAGAGGGGGAAGCGCTTATTGAACCTAAACCTTGGTGAGTTGCTTGCATTGTTGGAGAAGTTGTGTTTCTTAGTTTGTTCAAGGTTGGCACGAACCTATTGCTAGAAGGGTTGAGTATGTTCAACCAATCAAGCTACATGAGATGACTGTGTGCATATGGAATCTTTTCACTTTATTGCAACCTTGTTGATTTGTTTCTATTGGATAGAAGGTGCTTGGGTCTAGGTTGTAGTAGTTGTAGTGGAAATTGCACCATTTTCCAATGTCCTTCTTTGTCTTTCAGTTACCCTTGTTTTCATGTGGCTTGGACTGGTTTTTTGAAGGTTTGGTTGTTAGGGTCATATTTACCATACTTTGGTTGTTACAGATTTTCAGACTCGAACTCCCACTTGTTTTAGTGCTTAAATTTCTGCTCTATTTTAACATCATATCGATAAGCAGCACCGAGTGATTAGATGTCTAGAAAATTCATTTCAGTTTGGATGTATCTGTGTAGATCCCCATGGTATTTCAGAACCAAATGTTGTTCAAAGTATTTGATACCCATCTTGGTGCACAAGGTATGAAAGGTATTGGTGAATTGTGGCACTGCTTGGCCCCTCTCTTGATATAGTGTGGTCCATCTCATGTATTGTTCTTCATAGTTTCCAACAGGGTAATATTGTTCCTTGACCACATCCACAAAAAAATACCAATTGGGCTCGACCCCATATAATCCAGACTCCTCTGTGGAACTTTTCTCCCAGTAAGTTTCCCACCAATGTTTGTCATGGGGGAGAGCCTTAAGGAGTGAAAAGGTGATATTTTCCCTATTGGAAAAATTCTGAACAGAGAAATAATCTTCTAGTAGATTTAACCATTTGTATAGGCCATCCACATCTATCTGTCCTTCAAATACGGGAATATAAAAATTAACTTGTACCTTGAAAGGAAAGGTACCTCCAAAGTGGGTGCTTGATAAAGACGTGCATGTTGTTATCAGAAGGTGTTGAAGGATGTCGGAAAAATTCTCTATCATTTTGTCCCTTTGTCGTGTGGGAGCTTGCTCAAACAACAGATTAATTGAATCTTTTGCTCTGTTGTTTTTCTTTTCTTCCTCCATGGAGGGTTTCTTGGGCGTGCGAGAGCAATTGTCCTCAATAGAGACAAGCTCAAAGACTCATACTTGGGAAATAGTTTGACTATGGCGAGCCCTAAAAATGTTGTTTTAGGCCTCAAAACGGCCCCAAAAGTTCGGGACCCAAAAACTAGAAGAAAAACTACCAAGGTGGAAGAATGTATTTCGAGCTAGTGGAATAAGTGGGTGGCCACCAATATCCACCTCTATCAATCGTCCCTCCTTAGGAAGTAATGGTATCCATTACGTTGCGTTCTAGGGGGAGAGGGGTAAGCATTTGTTGAACATGAACCTTGGTGAGCTGCTTGGCCCCATATATTCCAGACTCCTTTGTGGAAATTTTCTCCCATCAAGTTTCCCACCAATGTTTGACATGGGGGAGAGCCTTAAGGAGTTCGAAGGTGATCCTTTCCCTATCGGAAAAATTGTGAACAGAGAAATAATCGTCTAGCAGGTTTAACCATTTGTCTATGGAATTTGCATCTATATGTCCTTCAAATACGGGAATATCAAAATTAACTTGTACCTTTAAATGTGAGGTGCCTCCAAAGTGGTCACTTGATGAAGACATGCATGTTGTTATTGACAGGCGTTGAAGGGTGTGGGAAAAATTCTCCATCATTTCGTCCATCTGTCGCGTGAGAGCTTGCTCAAGCTATAGATTAATAGAATATTGTGTTATGTTGTTTTTCTTTTCTTCCGCCATGGAGGGTTTATTTAGCATGCAAGATTGATTATCCTCAAGAGAGATAAGTTCGAGACCCAACTTGTTATACTCAAACCTCGTAGGGGACATGCATTGAAAAATGATCAAGAGTAACCTGCTCTGATACCACTAATTCGGATTATTTTCGACACGAAATGAGAGTGGAGATATAATAAAGAAATGTACAGAGATATCTCATATATCCAATAATATATAAAAAAAAATGTATCAAAGATGCAACCATGAACACAGAGATACAATAATACACAATTTCTATTAATGAGCGAAAATGTACAAAGACTATAAAAATACAGAGTGAAAGACCCACTAGAATGGTAGCGGCTTATCTCTGAGAAGAGATGTGATGGCTACTTGCATTCGCAAGAATATGATTGTTACAATGAGGCTCCAAAGGCATTTTTATCATAAAGAGAATCTAAAACCCTAAACTCAGAAGATGAAAAGCCAACATTATTGTGGACCCTGTTTTTGGTAGTTTGGTGTATATACTTCTCGGGGACATAACTTTGGAATATGATCTTCGTTTGGGGCATACAATAGCTCATTGGAAAGCTTTATCCAAGGATTACACATGTTTTCGTCAAAAAATTTCCTTCTTTCCTATTTAATTGTGGTGAGCCCTAAAAACATTGTTTAGGGCATCAAAACGACCCCAAAAGTTCGAGACCCAAAAACTAGAAGAAAAAATTCCAAGGTGGAATAGGTGGGTAGCTATCGATATCCACCTAGATAAATCCTCCCTCCTTAGGAAACAATTCTCTCTATTGTGTTGAGTTATCGAGGAAGAGGGGGAAGCATTTGTTGATCCTGAACCTTGATGAGTTGCTTGCCTTGTTGGAGAATTTGTATTGCTTAGTTTTTTGAAAGCTGTCACAATCCTGTTGTTGGTGGGGTTGAATCTGTTCAACCAGTCGAGATACATGAGATGACTTTGTGCAGAAGGAATATCTTCACTTTGCTGCAACCTTTCCGATCTAATTCTATTGTATAGAAGGTTCTTCAGCCGACATTGTATTGGTTGTAGTGTCCTTCTATTCACCTTTTGAATAGATTGTGAAGAAGTTGAATTTTGTAGTATGAGATACTACCTTACAACACTGTTTAGGTGGGACAATAGTTGGAACTACCTCTAGTATTTTGTAGAGATGACCCCCCAGAGTAACAATGACACTACGTGATCTAGACTCATAAACAACATGGCATTTCCACATATATAGTTGGCCCAAGAGAACATCACAGATATCCAGTGGGGAAATATCACATAATACCTCATCTTTGAAGGGTTGAATTTCGTATGACAATCGAAACTGTTGGTTGACATGGAGATCTCATCCCTGGTGAATACATCCAATGTTGTATGGTTGCGAGTGTGGTGTTGTCAACAATCCCAACTATTTGATGACCTTTATTGAGATGAGGTTCTTTTGGTTTCCGCTATCTACAATCAAATGCAGTTGGGTCCCATTCACCCACATCTATGAATGAAAAAGGTGCTCTCCCTCTTTAGGATCTGTTGGTTCTTTTGGTTGAATTATTATGGTTGCGAAAATAGTAGTGGGATCTGCATCGATGATCTATATTCTATCAATATTTTCTGAATCAGATTATGAATTAGGGTTTGGCTCCTTGTCTTTGATCTCGACCACTAATGATTGTTTTGAGTGACATTCATCGGTGTTGTTCCAGGGGATTTTGTGGAAATCGCACCATTTTCCAGTGTCCTTCTTCGTCTTTATGTTACCCTTCATTTCATGTGGCTTGGAATGATTTTTTGAAGGTTTGTTGTTAGGACTGTCTTTACCATACTTTGGTGGTTACGGATTTGTAGACATGAACTCCTACTTGTTCTGGTGCTTAAATTTCTGCTCGATTTTAACAACATATCAATAAGCAACATTGAGTGATGAGATGTCTAAAAAGTCCATTTCAGTTTGTATGTATCTGTGTAGAGACCCATGGTATTTCAAAACCAAATGTCGCTCATATTCTTTGATACCCAGCTTGGTCCGCAAGGTATGAAAGGTATTGGTGAACTCTAGAACTGCTTGGACCCTCTCTTGACACAACGTGGCCCATCTCATGTATTGTTCTTCATAGTTTCCAACATGGTAATAGTGTTCCTTGACTGCATCCACAAAAAAATCCCAAGTGGGCTCGGCCCCATATATTCCAAACTCCTCTGTGGAACTTTTCTCCTACCAATGTTTCACATGGGGAGAACCTTAGGGAGGGATAAGGTGATATTTTCCGTGTCAGAAAAATTGTGAACGGAGAAATAACCTTCTAGCAGATTTAACCATTTGTCTAGGGATCCTCATATATATGTCCTTCAAATACGGGAATATCAAAATTAACCTGTACCTTGAAAGGCGAGGTGCCTCCAAAGTGGCCTCTTGATGAAGATGCGCATGTTGTTATCGGCAAGCATTGAAGGATGTGGGCAAAATTATCCATCATTTTGTCCCTCTGTCGCGTGAGATCTTACTCAAGCAACAAATCAATAGAATCTTATGCTCCATCATTTTTCTTTTCTTCTGCCATGGAGGGTTTCTAGGCGTGTGAGAACGATTATCCTCAAGAGAGACAAGATTGAGACCCAACTTTCTATACACGGACCTCGTCGAGGACATGCACTAAAAAACTATCAAGAGCAACATGCTCTGATACCACCGATTTGGATTAATTTCAGCACGAAATGAGAGCGGAGATATAATAAATAAATGTACATAGATATATGAGATATCCAATAATATAACATAAATGTAGCAAAGATGCAACCATAAACACAAAGATACAGTAATACACAATTTCTATTAATGAGCGAAAATGTACAAAGAGTGTAAAAATACAGAGTGAAAGACTCGCTAGAATGGTGGAAACTTACCTCTGAGAAGAGATGTGACAGCTACTCGCATTCGTAAGAAGATGATTTTTACAATGAGGCTCCAAAGGCTTTTTTATCATAAAGAGAATCTAAAACCCTAACCTCGGAAGATGAAAATCCAACACTTTTGTGGACCCCGTTTTGGGTAGTTTGGTGTATCAACTTCTTGGGGGTATAACTTTGGCATACGATCTCCATTTGAGGCACACGATAGCTCGTTGGAAAATTCTATCAAGGACTACACATGTTATCGTCAAAATCTTACTCTATCCACAGTTTGATTGTGGCGATCCCTAAAAACGTTGTTTAGGGCTTCAAAACAGCCCCAAAAGTTTGGGACCCAAAAACTAGAAGAAAAACTGCTAAGGTGGAAGACTCTCTTTCGATCCTGTGGAATATTTGGGTGGTCACCGATATCCACCTGGATCAATCCTCCCTCCTTATGAATCAATGGTCTCCATTGTGTTGAGTTTCGGGGAGAGAGGGGGAAGCGTTTTCTGAATCTGAACCTTGGTGAGTTGTTTGCCTTGTTGGTGAATTTTTGTTTCTTAGTTTGTTGAAGGTTGTCATGAACCTATTGTTGGTGGGGTTGAGTCTGTTCAACCAACCGAGCTACATGAGATGACTGTGTGCAGAAGGAATATTTGTGCTTTGTTGCAACCTTGTTGATCTTCTTATGTTGGATAGAAGGTGCTTGGGTTGAGGTTGTAGTGGTTGTAGTGTCCTTATGTTCACCTTTTGAATAGATTGTGAATAATCTAAATTTTGTAGTATGAGATACTACCTTGCGACACTATTTACGTGGGACAATAGTTGTATCTACATCCGGTATTCTGTAGAGATGACCCCGAGAGTAACAATGACACTATGGGGTCAAGACTCATAAACAACATGGTGTTTCCACATGTATTGTTGGCCCAAGGGAACATCACAAACATCCAGTGTAGAAACATCACATAATACCTCATCCTTCAAGGGTTGGATGTTGTATGAAAATAGACACTATTGGCTAACACAAAGATCTCGTCCATGAATAAGCCACCCGATGTTTTATGGTTGCGGGTGTGGTGTTGTTGAAAATCCCAACTATTTGATGACCTCTGCTGAGATGAGGTTCTTCTGGCTTCCGCTATCAACAATAAAATGCAGCAGGGTCCTCTTCCACCACATTTGTGAATGAAAAGGGCACTCCCCATCTCCATGATCTGTTGGTTCTTCTGGTTGAATTGTTGTGTACACAACAATAGAAGTGGAATCTGTATCATTTATCTGTATTCTATCAATATTTTATATATTAGATTATGAATCAAGGTTAATCTCCTTGTCTTTGATCTCGGCCACCAATGACTGTTTCGAGTGACATTCATCGGTGTTGTTTCAAGGTATTTTGTAAAAATCGCACCATTTTCTAGTTTCCTTCTTCATTTTTTCATTACCCTTCTTTTCCTATGGCTTGGAATGGTTTTATGAAGGTTGGTTGTTAGGGATGTCTTTACCACACTTTAGTTGTTGTGGATTTGTAGACTTGAACCCCCACTTGTTCCAGTGCTTAAATTTCTGCTCGATTTTAACAACATATCGATAAGCAGCATCGAGTGATCAGATATCTAGAAAATCCATTTCAGTTTGAATGTATCTATGTAGAGCCCCACGATATTTTAGAACCAAATGTCTCTCAGAGTCTTTGATACCCAGCTTGATGCGTAAGGTATGAAAGGTATTGGTGAAATCTAGCATTGGTTGGCCCCTCTCTTGATGCAACATGGTCCATCTCATGTATTGTTCATCATAGTTGCCAACAAGGTAATATTGTTCCTTGACCACATCCACAAAAAAATTCCAAGTGGGCTCGACCCCATATATTCCAGAATCCTCTGTGGAAATTTTCTCCTAGTAAGTTTCCCACCAATGTTTGACATGGGGGGGAGCCTTAAGGAGTGCGAAGGTGATATTTTCCCTGTCGAAAAAATTGTGAACAGAGAAATAACCTTCTAGCAAATTTAACCATTTGTCTAGGGAATATGCATTTATATGGCCTTCAAATACGGGAATATCAAAATTAAATTGTACCTTGAAAGTCGAGGTGCCTCCAAAGTGGTCGCTTGATGAAGACGTGCATGTTTTTATCTGCATGCATTGAAGGATGTGGGAAAAATTCTCCATCATTTCATCCCTCTGTCGCGTGAGAGTTGTCTCAAGAAATAGATTAATAGAATATTTTTCTTCGTCATTTTTATTTTCTTCCACCATGGAGGGTTTCTTGGGCGTGCGAGAGCGATTGTCCTCTAGGGAGACAAGCTCGAGACCCAACTTGCTATACTCGAACCTCGTCGGGGACATGCACTGAAAAATGATTGATCAAGCCAGCTCTGATACCATTGATCTAGATTATTTTCAGCATGAAATGAGAGAAAAAATGTATCAGTGATGCAACCATAAACATAGAGATATTGATCCGGATTATTTTCGGCACGAAATGAGAGCGGAGATATAATAAAGAAATGCACAGAGATATTGTAGATATTCAATAATATAACAGAAATGTATCAAAGATGCAACCATAAACACAAATATACAGTAATACACGATTTCTATTAATCAAAGAAATGTACAGAGACTGTAAAAATACATAGTGAAAGACTCGTTAGAATGGTGGCAGCTTATCTCTGAGAAGAGATGTGACGACTACTCGCATTCACAAGAAGATGATTACAATGAGGCTCTGAAGGCCCTTTTACAATAAACGGGAATGCCAAAATTCCTAAACATCCAAAAACCTAACCCTAGGAGATGAAGCGCCAAAAGTCATGTGGGCCCCGTTTGGGTAAGTGAGTACATCAACTTCCTGGGGTCGTAACTTTTGCATACGATCTCCGTTTTAGGCGTGTGATAGCTCGTTGGAAAGGTATCATCTAGGAGATTCATTTTGGGGGCTCAATCATGCCTTCGGCTATATTTGAGAACCTCGATCCCGAAAAACCTTCATTTGGGCCCTCAAAATGGCCCCGGAAGTTAAAACCTGCTAAAAATAGTAAATTGCCAAAATTGCCAGAAAGTCATTTTGAGCCATTTGAAAAAGGTGGGTGGCCACCGATATCCACCTAGATCAATCCTCCCTCCTTAGGAAGCAATGTTCTCCATTGCATTGAGTTCTCGGGGGAGAGGGAAAATCATTTGTTGAATCTGCATCTTGGTGAGCTGCTTGTCTTGTTGGAGACGTCGCACTGCTCAATTTGTGGAAATATGTCACGAACTTGTTTCAGTTGAGGCTGCTTAACAAGTCGAGATACATGAGAGGACGATGTGCAAAAGGAAACTTTGCACTTTGTTGCAGCCTTGTCGACCTGCTTCTGTTGGATAGAAGGTGCTTGGGGCAAGGCTGTAGTGGTTGCAGTGTCCTTTTGTTCTCCTTTTGAACAGATTGTGAAAAAGATGAATTTTGCAGTATGAGATACTACCTTGTGACACTTTTTAGGTTGAACGGTAGTCGGAACTACCTCTAGTATTCTGTAGAGATGACCCCCCAAAGTAACAATGACACTACGGGGTCGAGACTCATAAACAACATGGCGTCTCCACATATATGGTTGGCCCAAGAGCACATCACAGACATCGAATGGGGCAACATCACATAATACCTCATCCTTGAAGGGTTGGATGCCGTATGATAATCGACACTGTTGGCTGACATGGAGATCTCGTCCTTGGAGAAGCCACCCAATGTTGTATGGCTGCTTGTGTGGTGTTGTCGACAATCCCAACTGTTTGACGACCTCTGCTGAGATGAGGTTCTTCTGGCTTCCACTATCAACAATAAAATGCAGCGGGGTCCCCTTCACCCACATTTGTGAATGAAAAAGGTGCTCCCCTTCTTCAGGATCTGTTGGTTCTTCTGGTTGAATTGCTGCGGTCACGACAATAGCAGTGGGGTCTGTGTCGATGATCTGTCTTTTACCATTATTTTCATAATCAGATTCTAAATCAAGGTTTGGCTCCTTATCTTTGATCTCAGCCACCAATGACTGTTTTGAGTGACATTCATCGATGTTGTGCCAAGGGATTTTGTGGAACTCGCACCATTTTCCAGTGTCCTTCTTTGTCTTCTTGTGACCCTTTTTTTCATGTGTCTTGGACTAGTTTTCGGGAGACTGTTTGTTCGGGCCATCTTTTCCATACTTTGGTTGTTGCAGATTTGCAGACCCAAATTCCTGTTTGGTCTGGTGCTTAAATTTCTTCTCAATTTTAACAACATATCGATAAGCAGCACCGAGTGATGAGATGTCCAGAAAATCCATTTCAGTTTGGATGTATCTATGTAGAGCCTCATGGTATTTCAGAACCAAATGTCGCTCGGAGTCTTTGATACCTAGCTTGGTGCGCAAGGTATGGAAGGTATTGGTGAACTCCGAAACTGCTTGGCCCCTCTCTTGCCACAGTGTGGTCCATCTCATGTATCGGTCCTCATAGTTGCCAATAGGGTAATATTGTTCTTTTACCGCATCCACAAAAAAATCCCAAGTGGGATCGGCCCCATATATTCCAGACTCCTCTGTGGAACTTTTCTCCCAGTAAGTTTCCCACCAATGTTTGACATGAGGGAGAGCTTTAAGGAGTGTGAAGGTGATCTTTTCTTTGTCGGAAAAATTGTGAACAGAGAAATAACCTTCTAGCAGAGTTAACCATTTTTCTAGGGCTTCTGCATCTATCTGTCCTTCAAATATAGGAATATCAAAATTAACCTATACCTTGAAAGGTGAGGTGCCTCCAAAGTGGCCACTTGATGAAGATGTGCCTGATGCTATCGGCAGGCATTGAAGGATGTGGGAAAAATTCTCCATCATTTCGTCCCTCTGTCGCGTGAGAGCTTGCTCAAGCAACAAACTGATAGGATCGTTTGCTCCATCGTTTTTCTTTTCTTCCACCATTGAGGGTTTCTTGGGTGTGTGAGAGTGATTGTCTTCAAGGGAGACAAGCTCAAGACCCAACTTGCTATACTCAAACCTCATCGGGGACATGCACTGAAAAAACGATCAAGAGTAGCCTGCTTTGATACCACTGATCCGGATTATTTTCGGCACGAAATGAGAGCGGAGATATAATAAAGAAATGCACAGAGATATTGCATATATTCAATAATATAATAGAAATGTATCAAATATGCAACCGTAAACACAGATATACAGTAATACACGATTTCTATTAATCAGAGAAATGTACAGAGACTATAAAAATACAGAGTGAAAGACTCGCTAGAATGGTGGCAGCTTATCTCTGAGAAGAGATGTGACGGCTACTTGCATTCGCAAGAA
>ML846512.1:2746-29264 GCA_009831015.1 Picea engelmannii
CGACAACCTGAGGATAAAAAACCCCCGATGAAAGGAACTCCCCTGATGGATCACCCAAGGTACCTGACCTAACTATGATCCATGCAGACTTATTACATTATTAACCCACGCAGGGGTGCGGAAATCCCGTTTACAAAAATTTATGTGCTGGGGTATCAGATACCCAGTAGAACCATAATTGTCTTCGACATAGATAATACTTCATGATACATGAGTTGACCACCGTTGCTAAATGGGCGGTCAACATCTGGCTCCACATGGGGACGTGTCGTCGATCAACTCGAACGAGGCGGAGATCATATGAGAATCTAGCACCTACAAAAATGATGCTCACACAATGCAAACATCCAAAATTTAACATTAGTACATATTCATACATGATAAGATAAATCAATGATATAAACAACATTTACATAAATGAAATTTCTAAAGTACAACAATAAAATTACAACATGAAACTATGATACAAGAAAAATTTTCTAAGTACATATCTACAAAATAAATCTATGTTGTTAGGGCATCGTACATCTTCTTCGATGAGTCAAGATGGGAGATGTAGGGTATCAAGTAGTCTTTTATAGATTCCACTATGATACTCATAGCATTGATGTCACCGTCTTTGAACTTCTCGATAACTGCAACATTCTGCGGTTCCTTCTCTTTTCCTTTTTCAAACTATGGTTTCACGATCTTTCCTTTCACGATATCCATCACTTTATTCTTGGAAAGGATGAAGTCGATCCTTGTCTTCCATGCTCTGAAGTTAGAAGCTCCATCTAACTTGTTTTCTGACTTCATAGAGTAAGTCATGGTTGCTTTGACTTGGTCAACCCTAGATCTGACCAAAAACTCAAACTTGACGTCTTGGCTTGCTGAGAGTACCAGGAGATGCACTAGGCTAGGGTGCACTGATCTATCCGAAAATTAGGTCAATCCCTTCACTTAAGGTGCCTCAACGAGAGGATTAGGGTTTCTGCAACTGTACCTGCAAGTAACCCTAGCGGCAGTGCTATGGTGACTACTCCTGCTAGAAACCCTAGCAACAGTTCTTCAACGAGCTTAATATCCTTACGGCTATGTTTCCTTCCAGTGGTTAGACTGAATGAAGGAGGTGTGGCCCCATAACCTGTTAGAATATAATGGATGTGCTCGTTTTACCATTGACAATATCACAATTGTCACCCAACCATAGGCCGAAGCCACACTCCGAGCACCTTAGCCTTGACAGAGAATTACTCTGGAAGCAAACCCTAGGCTAAATAGCCAAACAAAGTGTAGTGCACCTTTCCCCAAGGATAGCGCACCAACAAGAGTTGATCAGATAGTCCAAACCCTAGCCAAGAGATAGTCCAAGCCAAACGTGATCTACTAGCTGCAGCAGCTGCAATGGCAGCTCTCCTCCAAACCTGCACACAAAATTGGGCACTGCAGTGCACACAAGTGTTGCTCTACAATTCTGAGACTGCCTGCCAGAATGAAGACTGGCCTCCTGTATTTATAGTAATTCTGACTAACTGCCTAGGCCAACTTCTCATTCTGGGTATCTGTCTGTTCAGTATATATTATTTCTTCTAGCCGACTTCTTCTCTTGGAGGCTAATAATCTAATACAAGTTATCTTCTTGCGCCGACAAGTCTTCTAGGGTTATTAGCTAACTTATTAGGGTTTCTTCTTGCTTCCCGGAATATCCTATTCTCTCCAGGTTTACACGTGGAGGTAAATACCTCCCGCGGCTACCATAATATCAACAGAGTCCACACTCTTTCTAACCTCACGCTTTCCCCTCACGTCACCCTCACGCACTTCCTTTAACTCACGTGGAAACTTTTTTTTTTAATTTGAAAGGTTGCTTTCAATAATGCGTGGGTCTCTTCCACCAATCGCTTTAACTTTTGGAAGTGTGCCAACACATTCCTCCAACTCCCACGCATTGCCTCTTTTTTGAGTCACGCTTTTCATCTTGGAAAAGTGGAAACATCAAGATTTGGAATTTGCCATGGATAAAAGCGTGTGTCTCCTCCTCAGCCAGTACGCTCCTCTCAAGTGGCCAACTCACCCATCCATTCACCTTACTTGCCATTTCCCATCAACCTAAAATCCTACGACCTCATTGGTTGCTTTCCTCATTCAGTTGTCTTCACCTTTGGATCTTTGACAAGTGTTGAAGATCCAAGAGGGGTCTCTTGGTCTCCCATGGCTATAAAAGAAACTCGTCACCCCCTCATTTCTCAACATTCTTAACGGTAATGTTATGCTACTATTTACTCACCATCCCATTCTCTCTCTCTCATTACTTTCACATTGCTTCACTGGTTTTGGCTCTTGAAGAGCTTGTAGCAGCATTCTTGCTACAACCTCTTCCCATTTAATAATACAAAAATGCTTTGGAGGAACTGTGGCGTTCAAGATTAGTCTGGATGTGCCACTTTTTGTGAGGTGATATCATTCTAAATCTTTATGTGTTTTGATCAATAGTTGTTGAAGTAAATTAGTTTACTAGGCTAGGTGAGGCAATAGTGTAGTTGCCCATCTATATATTTTGTGCATGTTTATATGATAGAAACTATGTTGTATTGTCTATGCATGCAGGATATTATCTGTTGTTCAATCCCACTTTTGGTTTAAGTTTTGCAGATCACCTCTATGAAGTTGTTGGGATAGCTTCAAGGACGAATCTACCCTCATCTTCTCTTACACTTCACAAGCGATTCTCTGTTCTTATTCCTCATTCTTTCATATTCATATTTTAGTGGCTAACGTGCTTAGATTAGTCGATTTAATCATATAAAATTATGGTTTACATATGTACGAAATTTCTGCCTTAAAACAAAATTTTCATAACGTTTTTTTGAGTGTGTTGCAGCTCAAATCAGCAAGCAATAGCTTGCTGATTTTTGCAGATTCTCGCCAGGACAAGAGGGCATGCTGTCCAATTCCATGCACAACACACTCTCAAACAACTCCTCTCATTGTGGTAAAATTTTCTCTTCTTCTTCTCTATTCTAAATCGTTGTAAAGCAAGCCCAAAAGAGTTGTACCCAAGTGGCTTGCATTCCTTTATCTTTTAGTCTTTACTTAGCATGTTTTAGTTAGATTTCCTTTCCGTTTTTCAGATCTTATCTTAGCTAGTTTAATCGTTGTGATTTCTACATGCATGCTTAGCTTAAAATAATCTAGAGTAGATCTCATAACATATGCTAGCTTAGAGCCCGTGGTGGCTTAGATTAGATCTTTATTTTCAGTTGCATGCAAGTTTCAGCTTCTCTAATCTTTATCTTACACATCCGCATGCTAACACCAGTTTCATAAAGGCTTAAGTAATTGTCTTTTACAATTCCACAAGTTACTTTCAGTTCTTACACTTCATATATGCAATCTCATAATCTAAGAACTTAATCATTAATTCCAGTTTTGGGTCACCAAGGCCCTTTCCGGAAATTAAAATTTTGACTTGCAATCTATTGGTTCAAAGGCTTCAGCCTTCATTTTCACAGTTTTCAGTTTCACAAAGCAACTTCAGTTCTTGATATTTACATGCAATGATTCCAACTTAAGAACTTATTTTGCAGCTTCATTGTTTAAAGGCATCGGCCTTCTTATCTTTCAATTTTCAGCACTTTGGCAACTTTATTTGAGCAAGCTACAAGCACTCAAACATACATCGCAATACTTAGCTCATAGATCTAAAATAAACTAATTAGACTTAATAGGACACCATAACCCACCATCTTCTCCATTTAAAACGGGGTCGGAGGAAGGCAATGGAAGGTGCTAGGTCGGGGACGGCCTCACGGCACGCGACGTCCTTTTCGGGAGTACTCTGATATTATGGCTGACCTATGAAGCTAGAGTAGGCCTCATTGCCTCACTTCTTGAGCATCCAACAGTCACTTGGTAACTAGGGGAGGAGATTTTTTGGGCTGACACCTAGATAGGGATAAAATTAATATCACACTTAATAACTTAACTTAATCTTCAATCTACAACATCTGCAATATACTTTCACACTTGCAAATCACTGATCTCATATTTACATTATTATGCAAGTTATCTTTTATGTGTTTTATAATTATTGCTTAAGTGGTTATATCTTGTATCTGGAATACTTCATTTTTCAAGCTTTTTCATCTATCTCGTATTCTTGATTTGTGGTGTGATCCTTCAAGAAGTGCGCATCCACCTGGAGGCATTCTCTTGATTGGGTCTTGAGTTCTTTGCATCTCTTGGCCATTGAAAAGTAGTCCAACGAAATTCTATCTGTTGTGAGCATGCTTGGCTTCATGTGTTGATTATCTCTTGTCTTTGAATATCTTCTTTCCTGCACATTTCAAACACTTGTTAATATTTTGTATCAGGTTTAGCTGTATATATCGTAGATATTCTTTTGTACCTATCTATATCTGTCTTGTTATAATTTTTAATCTTTGTAACTTGTAATTATCTTGTAACGAACACTCCCATAAATTAGTTGACCCCTTGCCCAATCTTAGGCACTAGTCTTAGTTGCCCTAGGAAAAGATCTGATTTTCATACTTAGATAATTGCATCTTGCAATTGCTAATTGACATCATAGGCTAGATTCCCCTTAACCTTTTAACTAATTAAAACCAACTCCTAGAACATTAAACTATCAATCTCATCTAGTAACTAGGGTCTACCCCCCTTGGCTTCCCTAGGAGTTAGCCTAGACGGAAGAGGTTCAAGTCAAAGTGACAGCGTGGACTTTGAACCTAGGCATTGTGCCTCCGAGGACACACTAAGTCAGCAGGAATTAGCTCACGTTTGTAAGTGTGTATAAGGACGGCAACAGGTTCTACAGGGCATTTTTTTGCTCCAGCACACAGTTTTGTAAGAAGGATTACCGCACCCCTGCGTGGGTTAATATTGTAATAGGTATACATGGATCATGGTTAAGTCAGTTGCCTTAGGATTTCTTCATTAGGAGAGTTCCTTTCACTGAGTTTTTTTATCCTCAGGAGGTTAATGTGGCCTAACCAGACGGGTTAATCTCCCTTGAGTTTTTCACTCCCACTAACAATAAATCCTCCAAAGTGGTGAAAGGCATTCTAATGAAGTCTTTCTTAGGTAGCTAGTGTTTAGAAATGTTGTAAATGACCATATAAGACAGCACGCAAAATTTCGTGGAATTCTTCCGAGTCTAGCCAGGTTTTTTTTTTAAAGGTTGGGAATTAATTAATTAATTAATTATGGATAATTAATGTAAAACTTAGGTCCCGAGATTTTTGATAGGGGTATTTGTACTCAAAAGAAAGGTAAAGATGCCCCCTACACTTGTGGACCAAGTTTCAACTTAGTCGGACAAGTTTTGTTAGGGTTTTTTTCCACTTAGGAGTTTTTTCGGAAAACGACAATTTTAATTGCCAAACCCAAGACATGGGAAAATGTCAATTTTGTAAAATTTTGGCAAAAAAGGTAAATTTAATGTGGTAATTAATGAGGAAAGACCCCACCTAACCTACCCATACCTTTCCTAATCTTTAATTACCCTTTCTACCCACATTTTAATTATATCCCACTTAAAGTTTACGTCCCCCATTTAGGTAATGTGTCCCCACTCCACGCATTTAATTAGCAATGCTTTGGTTATTGGTTGAGGGCCCCTCCTCATAAGATATTCCTCTACTCCTTACACCTCATCCAAGAGTGTGGACTCCACACTCCCTCCACACTTCCTATCCTAACTCATGCATTGCCTCTTTAAACTCAAGCTTTCCCTCACGTAAGTTGGAAAGGTCACACGTAAACTGGGAAACTTGCCTTTGAATGATGCGTGGGGCCTCTCATTTCACGCATACGCCTTTCCTTACCCATCCACATCTCACTTGGGAGTGTGTCCCACACACTCTCCCACTCAAACCTCACGTATCCCTCACCTTAGCTCACGCTTTCCTCCTTTTACCTCACGCATTCCTCCTTCTTTTACTCACATTTTCCTCTTTTGAACTCACGTTTTCCTCTTTTAAACTCACATTTTCCCCTTTTCATAGCTCACACCTTCCCTTGGTAACTCACACTCTCACACTTGGAATGAGATGGAAACATTTCATTTGGACATGGAAACACCAAACACTAAGTTGGAATGTGCCTTGAAGGAAAGTGTGAGACTCTTCTCTCAACCAATATGCTTTCATTAGGAGGCCAACTCACCCATCCACCTACTTTACTTACCATTTCCCCTGAACCTAAAATCTCACGCCCTCATTGGTTGAGTTTCTCCATGAGTTTTCTTGTCCCTTGGATGTTTGACACTTGTTGAAGATCCAGAGGAGGTTTTTTGGTCTCTCAAGGCTATATAAGAAACCTCTCACTCCCTCATTGATGACCATTATTCACAGTAATGTTATGCTACCAAATTATTTCCATCCCACTCTCTCTCTCTCTCACATTACTTTCACATTGCTTCACTGGTTTTGCTCTTGAAGAGCTTGTAGCAACATTGTTGCTACAACCTCTTCCCATTTGATAATACAAGAAACAACTTTGGAGGAAACTGTGGCATTCAAGATTAGTCTAGATGTGCCACTTATTGTGAGGTGATATCATTTCTGAATCTTTATGTGTTTTGATCAATAGTTGCTTAAGTAAATTAGTTTACTAGGCTAGGTGAGGCAATAGTGTAGTTTCCCATCTATATATTTTGTGCATGCTTATAATAGGAACTATGTTGTATTATCTATGCATGCAGGATATTATCTGTTGTTCCATCTCACTTTTGGTTTAAGTTTTGCAGATCATCTCTATGGAGTTGTTGGGATAGGTTCAAGGACGAATCTACCCTCATCTTCACCTAAACTTCACAAGCAGTTCATGTGCTTCTTCCTCATTCTTTCACTTCAGATTTTAGTAGCTAACTTGCTTAGATAGGTCAATTAAATCATATAAAATTCTGGTTTTTACATGTGTAAAGTTTTTGTTGAAGAACAGAAATTTCATAATCGTTTGTTGAGTGTGTTGCAGCTCAAATCAACAAGCAATAGCTTGCTGATTTTTGCAGATTCTCACCAGGACAAGAGGGCATGCGACCCAAATATCACGCACAGCACACCTTCCGGTCCTCCTTTCAAGAGTGGTAACGGTTTCTCTTCTTTCTCCTTCATTCTAAACATTGTACACAAGCCCAAAGGAGTTGTACCCAAGAGGCTTGCTTTCTTTCCCTTTCAATCTTATTTCTACAAGTTAGTTAGAATTCTTTTATGTCTTTCAGTTCATAGCTTAGCTAGTTTAATCGTTGATATCTACATGCATGCCCAAAGGAAAATTATCTAGAGTAGATCCAACATAACATATGCTAGCTTAGAGCCCGTGGGGGCTTAGTTAAAATTTCATTTTCGGTTGCATGCAAATCTTTAATTTCTTAAATCTTCACCCAACACACATGCATGCATTAATTGGTTAATTAATCTTTTCAATTGTCATCTACTTTACATGCAAGCAATTGTTTCTCAAGTCTTCTATCTTATGTACATGCATGCAAGTATCATTATCTTAAGGGCTTAATCAATCATTTTACTTTCCACAAGTTGTTTACTTTGCTTTATATTTCACATGCAATAATCACATTAAAGCTTTCAACTTGCAATCTATTGTTCAAAGGCCTCATCCTTCATAATCTTCGGTTTCGTTTTCACAAGCATTTTCAGTTCTCAACTTTTACATGCAATAACTCAACCACTTAAGAACTTGCAATTTCATGGCTTAAGAGTTCATACTCGTTTTCAGTACTTTGGCAACTTTATTTCAGCAAGCTACAAGCACTCAAACACACATTGCAATACTTAGATCATAGGTCTAAAATAAATTAATTAGACTTAATAGGACACCATAACTCACCATCTTCGCCATTTAAAACGGGGTTGGAGGAAGGCAATGGAAGGTGCTAGGCAGAAGACGGTCTCACGGTGCGTGGCGTCCTTTTCGGGAGTACTCTGATCTTAGGGCTGACCTGTGAAGCTAGGGTAGGCCTCGTCGCCTCACTTCTTGAGCATCCAACAGCCACTTGGTAACTAGGGGAGGAGAGTTTTGGGGTTGACACCTAGATAGGGCTAAAATTAATCACACTTAATCACTTAACTCAATCCTTAGTCTACAACATCGTCAATTTACATTCCACACTTGCAAGCATTCAGATCTCATATTTACATTCATATGCAACTCTTTTATATGTTGTAGAGTAATTGCTTAAGTGGTTATATCTCTTATCTGGAATACTTCATTTCTCAAGCATTTCATCTATCTTGTATCCCTGTATCTGTGGTGTGATCCTTCAAGAAGTGCACATCCACCTGGAGGCATTCTCTTGACTGGGTCTTGAGTGTTTTTCTCTTTTGGCCATTGAAAAGCAATCCAACTGAATTCTATCTGTTGTGAGCATGTTTGGCTTGATGTGTTGATCATCTTTTCATCTTTGAATATCTTTTTTTCCTGCACATTTCAAGCACTTGTTAATATCTTGTATCTATTGTATCTAGCTTAGTCTTGATCTGTATATTTTAGGCTTTCTTTCTGTGTATCTTGTATCTAATCTAGTTTAGCTTGTATATCTCATATATTCTTTTGTATCTATTTGTATCTATCTTGTTATAATTTTGTAATCTTTGTAACTTGTAATTATCTTGTAATGAACATCTTTTTAACTTAGTTGACCCCTTGCCCAATCTTAGGCACTAGTCTTAGTTTCTCTAAGAAAATGTCTGACTTTCATACTTAGATAATTGCATCTTGCACTTGTTGTTTAACATCATAGGATAGATTCCCCCTGACTTTTTAACCAATTAAAACCAACTCCTAGAACACTTAATCGTAAATCTCATCTAGTAACTAGGGTCTACCCCTCTTGACTTCCCTAGGAGTTAGCCTAGACGGAAGAGGTTCAAGTCAAAGTGACAGCGTGGACTTTGAACCTAGGCATTGTGCCTCCGAGGGACACACTAAGTGAGAAGGACTTAGCTCACGTTTGCAAGTGTGTAAATGGACGGCAACAAAACCCTCAGGCAAGAAAGGGGTTTTTGTGGGGTACAGTGAGAACTCCAAGGCTTACAAGATATATGTAACAGGTCAAAGGCAGACAGCGATAAGCAGGGATGTGACGTTCCATGAGGAAGCTACATTCAAGAAATCCATAGAGCTTCAGCAGGAATCATAAGCAGTTTAGCCAACTTCACCCTCTAAAAAATGAAGAGTCAGATGATCAGAGGGAGGAACCTCATGAAGGGCCAAGTGATGAGCCCCTAGAACCAGCTAAAGAGTTAGAAAGAACTATTGAAGAACCTCCATCCAAAAGGAAGCCAGGATGGATTAAAGAAACAATGCAGGAAGCATAAAAGATAGTTGCTCCCAAAGGAACTTCCAGGGAAAGTAAGAGGCCTTACAGATTTGGAGGCTATGTTGCACTGATGAGAAACATCAGTGATGCCAAACCTTCTTCATTTGAAGAAGCAGATAAATTACAAGTATGGAAGGATGCCAAAGCAGATAAATTAAAAGTATGGAAGGATGCCATGCTTGAGAAATACAGGTCAATTCTAAAGAACAATGTCTGGCACATTGTGCCGAGGCCGAAGGACAAATCAGTGGTCTCTTCCAAATGGATCTATAAGATCAAACATGCAGCCGATGGGAGTGTGGAAAATTTCAAAGAACGATTTGTGGCCAGAGGCTTCACTCAGAAAGAAGGAATTGACTACGACGAGACTTTTGCCCCTGTAGCCAAGTATACCTCCATTCGAGTTATTATTGCTTTAGCTTCAGTTCTTGGTTTGAAGTTACATCAGATGGATGTAAAAACAACATTCTTGAATGGAAAGATTGAACAGGAGGTCTTTGTGGAACAACCAGATGGTTTTGTATTGCATAACAAAGACACTCATGTATGCAACCTAAGGAAGGCCTTGTATGGTCTTAGAAAAGGAGGTTCCTAGAGTTTGGTATGACAAGATTGATGGCTTTCCTAAAAACCTGGGCTTTCAGAAAAGTGATGTTGATGCAAATCTGTACTTTAAGGTAAGAGGGAACCAACCTATTATACTAATCTTGTATGTTGATGATCTCTTTCTAACAGGAGATGAAGGGATAATAGCCTGGTGTAAGAGGGAGCTAATCTCAGAATTTGAGATGAAAGACTTTGGCTTGATGCATTGCTTCGTAGGATTGGAAGTTTGGCAAAGACAGGGCGAGATATTTCTGGCACAAGGAAAATACACAGTGGATGTATTAAAGAGGTTTGATATGATGGATTGAAAATCCATGTCTACTCCGATGGTTACCAACCTGAGGAAGCAGCATGATTCTGATACAGGCTCAGATTTGGTGGATCCCACCATGTATAGGCAATTAATTGGATCATTGATGTACATGATCCACACAAGGCCAGATATATGCTATGAAGTGATTGCAATGAGTCGGTTCATGGATGAACCGAGACAGAGACACTAGGTGGCAGCAAAGCACATCTTGAGATATCTCAGAGGAACCATTACCTATGGTCTGAGATATACATCCAGTGGTGGTTTATTTCTACACGGGTATGCAGATGTTGATTGGGCAGGAAGCCCAATGGACCGGAAGACTTTAGGATCCGCTACGATCTTTTGGTCAAGCAGGAAACAGGGATCCACTACACAAAGTACATCAGAGGCTGAGAACATTGCAGCAAGTGATGCCAGCAAGGATGTAGTATGGCTCATAAAATTGGTTTTTGGGTTGTTTGGTGACAAGCTCGAGATGATGATGGTTCACTGTGATAATCAAAGTTGCATAAAACTAACAAAGAACCTGGTATTTCACAACATGTCAAAACATATTGACATGAAGTACCATTACATTCGAGACTTGGTCTAGAGAAAAACTGTAAAGCTACAGTACATAGCCACGAGCGAGCAGGTAGCTAATATCCTGACCAATCCATTGCCACTGAGACAGTTTGTGCAGTTGAGAGGCAAGCTTGGTGTGGCTGAAAATGACTCCCTCGGTGAGAGGGAGTGTTAAATTTGGCAGCATCAACAGTCATTCTCCAATGAGAGACCATATGGACCACCCTGAGGCTAGCCAGAGAGATTTGGAGAATCAACCACTATTGTGAGGTATTGACAAAATACAAGGGGAACGTACAACCTCTGTGAGTCAAACCAAAAGTCAGGACGAACGAGATGCGATATGATCTTGTGAGACAAGATGTAAGTCTAATGCAAAAGTCAGGGGGAATATACAATCTCTGTGAGCATTGACAATCTAATGCAAARTTCAGGGGAACGTATAACCTCTGTGAGCACAGACAAACTAGTACAAAAGTCAGGGGGAACGTACAACCTCTGTGAGCCTAGTCAAGCCTTGTGAGCCATGAGAAAAAGTCAAGGCATCTAGCAAAAGTTAGGTTGAACGTAAAATTCCTATGAGCTAGAAACAAACAATCTTCCTGATATTGCAAATGATGTAAATGTATCGATCTAGTGCATTGGCACATGTAACATTATCCACCATGAAGAAATTTGAATTGCCATGTAATAAGTCGAGTTGTAAAAGTCAAAGTTACATGTCTAGGTCAAAGTTACATGTCTAGGTCAAAGTCAGGTTGTCAAGTTTTTGTTGCATGTTGCATGTTGCATGTTGCATGTTGCATGTTGCATGCATGCATGTTGCATATTGCATATTGCATGCATGTCTAGTTGCATGTTGCATGCATGACATGTGCATGTTGAGTTAGTTCGCATGCATTGCCAAGTCAAGGGCGAGTTGTAACTGAAGTCTCAAGTCTAGTTCTAAATTCAAACTAAAGAGTAAATTTGAGTTATGTCAAACATGCAAACTAGTTTCTAATTCAATCCCTCTCCTTCACCTCTCCACTCCTTTATAAGCAGAGGTCGACCCCTCATTCTATACAATGTTATGTAGTGTGAGGGTGAAAGCGTAGGAGGAAGCGAGAGGTTTTATTTAGTGCTAATATATATCGACATATTAGGGAAACATATCTGTCCATAAGAGGGCGCATATCAGGGCAACATATCTGTCCATAAGAGGGTGCATATCAGGGCAACATATATCAGTTGTAGAAGGCAGTAAAAGACAACAATAGTGTTGGTTTTTATCAACAACAAGCTCCTATAACAATGCTGGCATATTTCAGCAAAGAAAGGACAGCGAAGTGTTGTTGTACCTACATGTCACACAGTCAAAGAAAGGACAACAAGGTGTTGTTGTACATACAGGTCACACAGTCAGGCCAAAGTCATATTGGCAAGCTCATTTAAGAGCAGAATTTCATGGTGGAATTGTTGTAAATAATCATACATTATCTTTGCAATAAAAGGAGATTGTTTGCTGGGGGTTTTCTCCCTGTATAGGATTTCCCCAGGGTATATGTGTTGTGATCTTGCATGCTGGTAAATTCTTATGATTATAATTGTTCTAATTTATGAATTATTTTAAGCTAAGTTAAAAGTACAGTCAAAATTTAAAGAAGTATTTACAGTACTAAATCAAGCTCATAATTTAACAGAGGTTCTCATGCGCTCTACGGTGAGCACACATTCCCGAGTAGGAGCCAGATGTTACCCCCCAAATTAGGGGTAACTAAGGCGATTATGTCTCGAGGCCCACAGGTTCCAGACATGGAGTGTCAAGAGCCAGATGGACATAGCATAGCCTCGGAGGGCCCTTCCTTTCGATTCATGCATTCTACACATCACCAGCAATAGCAACATCCACCACATCGGCCTGGTCCCAGAAGGCAATGGGTCTTGCTCCATGAGGTAATGAGTCCGGGTATCATGGTAAGTGTCACTCTAATAGTTAAAGCATTTGAACATGTTCTAAAGAATCTTTCTTCATTACAGAATGTTTGCTTGGAATGTATACTCTTTGCCTTATTTAACCTTGGTGGGTGTCATGTTATCCTAGTAAGTTGGTCACCCTCGAGAATAGGGTGCTACTGGAAGGTTCCTTGAAGAGTCATCGTCCACTCCCAATCATATTTATCACCTTTCATACTTAATTCCTTCTGTCTCCTTATCTTTTGGGATTTTCAGGTGTACTGAACCAAGAAGCGATTGTACCTCATTTCAAGGGAACAAGGGGCTAAAGGTTCAGAGGAGAAAGTAGCTAACAAAATATAAAATCCAAACATAAACCTTCTCGATGCTCGCCCAACAAGTCTTGAGAAACAACGAACCATTATCTCTTAAAAGTATAAGACCTGCAAAAGCATAATTTCACATTTATAGATGTCTCGCTTGTTGAGGGATCTACACAAGTGTGTTACAAGCTAGATTATACCCCATAGCACTCTGTGTACCTCTCCCTTCAAGTGACTTTATGAAAAGACACAACTTTTGTAATGATCCCAAGCCAATTTTTTTTGCTTGGAATCACTAACTACCACTGATTTTTTGATATGCGGGTGTTATTGAGTTATTAAATGCAATTATAATAGATTCATCCAACACATGAAAATCATAACACATTCAAGATATAAAGCATAAGCATAAATCTAACCTTTATTATAGAATCAGGAGTCAGATACAATAGAATGAGCAGATCTGGAATAATCTTCAGATGGCTCCAATGCACGACAAGTATGAGCTGCTACAAAATGCTCCCGCTGATACAATAAGCCTCCCAAAGGCTAAATAAGATATGAAGACCAATACATGCAGAAATGAATGCCAATGTCCCTCAGCTGGAAAGTGCTACGCTCCACTAGAAGGCTTAAACCCTCAATAAATCGGCCCAACTGAAGGAAGGCTCCAAATGAGTCCAAACTCGGCCAGATGATAGATCGGGATGATAGGATCACCCTCCTGAAGTCTCAAGCTCAACGTCTAAGGCAAACCCCTCCAAACTCTGAATCTTCTGCTGAAGTTGCGCCCTCCTGGATGGCTGAAACTCTTGGTGATTCAGCCCTGATGAGAAAAGCCTCCAAATGCTCTGAAACTCTCCCAGAATGTAGATCAGCCTAAGAGAACCCTGTGGGTGAAGTTTCAGGCCCAGATCTCAAGCGGATCCCTCTAGATCTGAGAAATACAAAATGGTGGGACGTCCTCCTTTCCTCCAAATCATCCCAGTCTGAATCTAAATGTCTGATGGTGATAACTCTCTGGAAAAGTACTCAAAATGATGGTGGATCACCTGCAAGTAAAACCCAACTGATGAAATACCCAACGCTCCTCCTGATTGGCTAGATCAAACCCTTCTCTTCAAAATGGTGCGCCCTTGCTAAAACTCCTCAAAACAGTACGGCCCTGTTATCTTCAGAAGCACTAGGAAGAGATATGCTGAGAACAGAATGGTGTGGAGGAATCTTTCATCCCCGAGACCAAGCTGTGGAACAAGGTGAGTGGATATTTCACCACTGAGTTGCTCACAAGGGTTTGTACAGCAAAACCCCCAAATTGAATGCTCAAGAGAAATAACAAGCAATATGCAAAATCCAGAATGCCTAATAGGTGCACCCTTGCCTCTTACTTATACTTTTCTTTCTAATCCTCTGTTGAGTTAACTCCCAGGGTTAACTTCTATTCTTCTGTTGAGTTATCTTTCCCTCCTTTTATCCTTTCCCTTTCTCAAGTCAACTTAAAAATATAACTTTAATCGAGTTGACCTCCCCCCTCAGTGTGAGACTATGACCTAGTGGGGGTGCCCAGGCCACTGAGTCTCCTCATCACCTCCCTAAGAGGTGGGGGACATTACAACTTTTGGGTAAATGAGGCTAGGATTTCCCATATAAATATGGCTAACCTCATTTCATTTTCAACATGACTCTCCTCAATGTTAGAATATGAAGGATTGTGTTAGTTTTACCATTAACGATACCCTTGTCACCCAACCATAGGCCGAAGCCACCCTCCAAGCACCTTGACCTTGACAGAGAAAAGAATACTAGTAGCAATCCAATAGTCAAGAGAGGCTAATGCACCAAGCAATAACTAACCAAGCTGATCAAATAGTCCCACCCAAAAATTGGTGCAGGACCTTCCCCAGGACTTGTGCACAAAACTGTTGGATTGCAGTGCGCAGAAACTGCTCTCTGCAATTCTGAGAAGTGTGTCAAAATGAGAGACTAGAGCCCTGTATTTATAGTGATTCTGGCAAACTTACTGGGGCCGACTTCTCCTTCTATTTACTAATTAATTCATATTAATTATCTATTGTCAGCCGACATTTTGTTTAGGGTTTCCTTCATTTCTTTGCTTCCTTCCGGAACATTCTAATCTTGTCAAAGGTCACAATAGAGGTTCATACCTCATGAAGATACCTTAATATTAACACTCCCTCCTAGCTAGGGAGGTATGGTCTTGAGCACAACAGACCATTCAACTGGTAGCATCACGAGCACCGTCATTATTATCCAATTGAATAATTCTCCATGACAACTGGCACAATATCAATTGATAGAACACAACTGTGTTTATCTATGGTAGTACATAACTACACTCCAGTGGTTTACTACCACACCAAGTAGCATACAAGTACTTGATCAGTGACATATAGTCACAAACAGTGGAACATATCCACCACAGTAGCATTATTCTACTGTCTGGAGACATGCAGTCTCCATAACAATCATCTAATGTCAACCTGCATAGAAAATATTGTCAAAAATAAACTGAATCATTTGGGCCAATCTTTCACTCACGCCTGTGAGATATGAAAGAATATCTTCCCTCAGAGTAGAACAATGAGATATCTATTCTTCTCAAGCAAGGAAGAATAACTGTCATGTCTTCTGAACCTGGACCATTCCTCACCCTCGACCATTCTTCCTACACTAATCAAAGTGCACCCTGGAGAGAATGTATAAACCCTAAGGAATGCATGTCCATGATTGTTGAGCCTGGACCATTCCCCACCCTGGGCCATTCCTCCTACACTAATCAAAGTGCACCCTGGAGAGAATGTATAAACCCTAAGGAATGACTGTCCGGACCATTTCCCTTGTTAACCACAAGAGGAAAAGATTGTCCTATATCAACCTCCAAAACAGACCATTCCTCATGTTAACCACAATGAGAAATCATTGTCCAGCGAGGCGGGCCAGTCTTCTTGAGTAACCCTCAAGAAGAGAGATTGCCCTATACCACTCCCCATGTTAACCACAATGGGAAGTCGCTGTCTATGATACATCAACAATCAGGACCGATTTCCCATGTTAACCACAATAAGAAATCGTTGTCCGTTAGAAGTCTCAATCCACTTTCCAAACATGAAAGAATCTGCCCAAGATGGGCTATTTTTCAATCTCGAAAATAAATGTCTTCAATAATATTTCCAGTGCTCCCTCCCAACCTAGAGAATCATTTCTTCCCTTTCAACTAAGGGATTTATTTCCACAATCCCCATCTTCTCTCGAAAATATTCAAACTTTATTCTAGATAGTGGCTTCATCAGGATGTTTGTTGTCTGCTCATCTGTGGGGATGTACTCGATATTTACTTCTCCTTCCTGGACTTTATCTCGAATAAAGTAGTATTTGATCTCAATGTGTTTCGACCTTTCATGAAACACAAGATGTTCTGATAATCTTATACAACTCTGATTATCACAATGTATTATGGTTGATTCCGGAATCTGATCAAATAGATCGGAGATTAACTTCCATAGCCAAATTTCTTTTGTGCATGCTTCACATGTTGCGATATACTCTGCTTCTGTTGTGCTAAGTGCAACAAAATTTTGTTTCCTGCTGCCCCAAGATATCATAGCGGAGCTCACACTGAAACACATGCCTGAAGTGCTCTTTCTGTCTTCTGCACTTCCTACCCAATCTGAGTCTGTGAATCCATGAAGTTGTATATCGCTGGATGCAGTATATCTCAAACCATAGTTTATTGTTCCACGAATATATCTTAATACATGCTTTGCAGCTATCCAATGCTCATGTCTTGGTTCTACCTGGAACTGGCTTAGTGTATTCACGGCAAAGCAAATGTCTGATCGAGTATTTACCAAATACATCAATGACCGAATTAATTGTCGATATAGAGATAGATCTACTGGATCAGAATATGGATCATTTACTTTTCTTACATCTATATTCATCGGAGTGTCTATGGACTTACAATCCATCATTCCAAACTTCTGAAGGATCTTTATTGCGTATTTTCCTTGTCCAAGGAATACTTCACCACGCTTTTGCCATACTTCTAGTCCCAAGTAATAATGCATGAGACCTAGATCTTTCATATCAAATTCAATAGCTAGATCCTTCTTGCACTGGATGATGAGAGACTCTTCACCTGTTATGAATAGATCGTCAACATATAGTAGTAGAATTAGAGGTGCATTGTCCATGACTTTGTAATAGAGGTTTGGATCTGCATGACTCTTGGAGAAACCAAGTCTTGTTAAATAGTTGCCCATTCTGGCATACCAAGCTCTTGGTGCTTGCTTGAGTCCATAAAGGGCTTTCTTCAATCTGCAAACATGAGTGTCGCTGGAATGTACCTCAAATCCTTGGGGTTGTTCAATATATACTTCTTCTTCAATTGTTCCATTGAGGAAAGTTGTCTTTACATCCATCTGATGTAAGTTCCATCCCATGGAATCGGCAAGAGATATAATAGCTCTAATGGAAGTATATCTAACCACTGGAGCAAAGGTTTCTTCATAATCTTCTCCCTCCCTCTGGGAGAACCCTCTAGCTATGAATCTTGCCTTGTATTTATCCACGCTTATGTCTGTTGCATGTTTGATCTTAAATACCCATTTTGAAGTTACCACTGATTTCTCTTTAGGTCTTGGTACGATTTCCCATACTCCATTCTTCATAATGGATTGATGTTCTTCCGCCATAGCTTCTTTCCATTGTCCCTTTTGCACGGCTTCTTCAAATGTTGTAGGTTCTTCATCTAGAAGCTTCGTCATGTATGCGGCATAGCTTGAGAATCTTTTAGGTCTTTTACTCTTTCTGAATGTTCCTTCTAGAACCTTGAGTCTTTTTGCATCTTGTAATGTGGCTTCAAGCCAAGCTGGTCATTTCTTGGTTTTAGGTACGATATCTGAATCAATGTTTTCACATGGTTCCATAGGATGATTAGGTTGTTCCTTTTCGTCATTTTCGTTTTCTGTGCTTTCTTCATTAGGTTCTTCAATCTCTTCTTCTTCAATAGTTTCTTCTATGATTTCTTGAAGGCCATCCTTTCATTTAATGTTACATCTCTGCTGACTTCGATCTTGTGTTGTTCTGGAATATATATTCTATAAGCTTTGGATGAATCACTGTATCCCATGAATATCCCCTTCTTTCCTGAGGGTTCTAGTTTATTCCTTTTATCCTTGGGAATGTGAGAGTAAACAGGACATCCAAATATTCTTAGGTTTTCCACATTAGGTTTCTTACCTGAGAAGGCTTATTCTGGTGTCATGTCCTTCAATATACGATGAGGGCTTCTGTTCTGCACATATATTGTTGTCATTGTTGTTTCTCCCTGTTATCCCTGATTTCATGGGATAACTAGGAGATCATGTCTCAAGGCCCACAGGTCCTAAACATGGAGTACCGAGAGCAGGATTGGCCTAAGCATGGCCCTGGAGGGCCCATCTTTCTTCTCTTTCATCAGACTTATCTTGTCAGCAGCAGTAGCATCCATCACCATCGACTTGGACTTGTATCAGAGAAGACTCTTACTCCATGAGGTAATTGGTCTAGGTATTGTTATCGCTCAGTTTGTAGTCTAGGTCAAATGGCTAAAGGTCAAACTGACGAAATAGGAACCTTCCCCACCAAATGTCACCACAATGGGGAGGTTCTTTCTATTTAGGGAGGTTATCCCAGGGGAGACGTCCCCGATAACCTAGGGTTTTGAAGAGGCTGAGATAGAAGGTCAAAGCTAAAGTTTCCCCTTCACAGGTTACCGCCAAAATCAGAAGGTCCGGCTAATCAGCCAATAATGAAGTATAGTCCCAAATAAGAACACCTGCCCGTAACAAAGCAACAATAGAAAAATATATGCAGGCTATATACAAAGGGTTAGCACTTCATATGACCATCTAATATAATTTAAGCAATGTAAAGTAATAGATATCAATGAGATCAACGTTTTGTCAATTATCTATGGAAAGAGCATTAACTCATCAATAACTATCAAGATGACAAAGCCAATAATGTGTTCAATCAACCCTTCGATCAATAATTGCTTTAGATCATCATTCAATTGCTTATAAAAGTCAGAAGCTAGCTGCGTCAAAATAACCAACTATGACGTCAGCCTTAGTTAGGGTTAGGGTTAGTTAGTTAGGGTTTCAAGATTTAGGTTTTAAAGAGTTGTTTTGTACATAGAAGCTTCAATGTTGGAGATCAAATCAGTGCCTTAAGGTATATGGAGTCAAAAATAAGGGCACAAAGTCTCGGAAGGATGACAATTCAGAGACTAGAAGGTAGGGTTTTATGGTGCTGCAAAGGCAGGGCCTTAGAATCAAAACCCTAGGGGAAAGAGGCTCACTCCGGTGTTGCTTAAGCAAGGCCTCGTGCTCTTTCCTCCTTCTTTAAATAGACTTGGCAAAACGACTAGCTTAAAGCATAAATCTAAGGTAGAAAGTGTTGCAATGACAAGGCTTTCAAACCCTAGAAGGTGAAACCCTAGGTGTAGGCAATCTAGGCCTAGGACATCTCCTCTTTTCAACTTATAGACTTCAACGCTAGCTCAGAAGAAGGAAGACAAGTGTAGCAACGGCTAGGCTTTATCTCTTTTCTTCAATGGCTGAAAAAGATTTATCAACAAGGGGACATGTAACAATAACCTGCTTGTGTGCTTGTTACCTAGGGTTTTAAATCAGCAATACAATAAATAAATGCAAGAAATTATACCTACAATCATTCATTCAAGAAGTTTTGCAAGAAAATTCACTTACATGTCATGAAGAAAAGCACAAGCAAACCCTAGTTGTAAACCTTCCTTGAGAGAAATTCCATAAATTCCAAAATTATCCTTCCAATAGCAAGTGCGCCTCACTTTAGACAACAAAACTACCCTAGTAGGGCGCAAAAATCAGATCTCACAAGAGAGTGAGTTCAGTTATGTCAAAATGAGGGAAAACATCCTCAATTTATATCATCCAATGACCTTTAATTAAAAATTAGGTCATTAAAACAGCCGACAAGGCTAATAACTAAAAATCATACTGTTTTACATTAAACTGCTAAATAAAAACCCTAAATGAGCAGTAAGCAGGACGTCTAGCCCTTTCGAGGGAGACATTGGCCCTTTTTAGGGAAAATCTCAGCACTAGAAGACAAACGTTGGCCCTCTCTGGGCCTCCAAACTCTGCCACACGTGCCAAACTATCCTGTAACGCTGCCACATGCTGGAGATGACGTCAAGGATCTTTGGAGGACGTCCTAGGTCAACAGAGGAACATGTTCCACCTGCAGTGGGTCAACCCCCTAGGGCTGGGCTCAGCCAAGACGTCCTGGATGAAAATGTCTTTCTTCTTCTCTCGTGTAAAGGCTCGACCAATCATTGTCCTGTCTCTGCCCCTGATGAGGTCCCAACAACCATCTGATGGGCTCTTCAGCCCCATGGAGTTCCAAACTAATCATCTCCCCATGTGTACCGGTCCACCTGATACCTGTTCGTCGGGCATGGTTCTGCACATCAAAAACTTCGCCCTCCATGGGCTCATTAGTCCTCGGGATCATAGCAATGTCAATCATATTTCATCATTAATTTTATCAAATGCATGCATAAAACCCCTAGCATATCATCTAATAGCTCAAAGACATTACAATGACCTACTATACAAAGATGAAGAAAAGGACAAAGTGCCCTATTGGGCCAGCATCCATAAGAAAAGGAAAGTTCCCAAAGGATATCATCCAAGCCATGTAACACGAGGTGGTGTGGTCAAAGGATGTCCAAACATAGTGGAAGACAGGGGTGATATTATCCGTGGGTGCCTTTGTAGGAGGCGAGTTGTACCTATCATGGATGCAATTCTTTCCAAGCCCTTCATTGCCTTTATTCTTTCTTTTCTTTATTACTTTTTCTTTCTTTTTATTTCAAGGTCTAACTAGAGAACACTGCCTTGGCGTGGTGACCAGAGCTGACAGTGTTACCCACGAGTACTTTCACATAAATGATAAGGTTGGTTCGTGATGAGACCCCCTTTCCCTTGGCCATGCAACCAAGGGTCACTTCCCTGGCGTGGTAACCAGATAATGGCAATGTCATACTACTAGGTACCTATGAACATAATGGGCTGGCTCGTGATGAGACCCCCCATCCTCTTGGCTAGGTCTCGTTTTGTTATTTTTCTTAGGGTCCCTCTGGTTTCTTATTGAGAGGATTTTTATTGCCTTCTCAGGGATCCCTGGGCGAGGCATCTCTAGGTTTTATTTTTAGGCTTTTATCTCTTACCAACTTCTTTTACCCCCTGGGCCTTTAGCCCCTTCTTCCCATAGGATAAGGTGTAACCCCATAAATAGGTCATCCTAATGTCCGGACTAGCGGAATGGGATAGATGAATGGGAGACAAGATGTAAAAGTGATAATATGGTGGGAGTGGACAATGGCTCTTCAAAATCCCCCCTGGTGGCTAACCAAAACCTATGGATACAAGCTTGCTAAGGTACCCTGTCAATCCCCCAACCATGGTCAAGTGGGTTAGTGTAAGATCCAAGCAGTTGTCAGAAATGAAGGAATTTATGCATATATCTGAAAGTTATAATGATCAAACATGACACATTCCATGATACCTAGACCAATTACCTCATGGAGCAAGATTCTTCTCCGATGCAAGTCCAAGCTGAAGGTGATGGATGCTACTGCTGCTGACAGGACAGGTCTAATGAAGAAGAAGAAAGATGGGCCCTCCAAGGCCATGCTCAGGTCAATCCTGCTCTCGGTACTCCATGTATAGGACCTGTGGGCCTCAAGACATGATCTCCTAGTTATCCCTGGAAATCGGGGATAACAGGTATCATGGTATGTGTCATGTTTGATCGTTATAACCTTTAGATATATGCATCAAATTCCTTTTATTTCTGACGACTGCGTGGATCTTACATTAACCTACTTGACCATGGTTGGGGGGATTGACAAGGTACCCTAGCAAGCTTGTACCCATAGGTTTTGGTTTGCCACCAGGGCATTTTGAAGGGCCATCGTCCGCTCCCGTCACATCATCACTTTTACATCTTATCTCCCACTCATCTGCCCCATTCCCCTAGTCCGGGCATTAGGATGATCTGTTTGTGGGTTACACCTTATCTCATGGGAAGAAGGGGCTAAAGGCCCAAAAGGTAAAAGCAACTAGTAAAAGTTAAAATCCATAAAAATGAAACCTAGAGTTGCCTCGCCTACGGATCCCCGAGAAGGCAATAAAAAGCCTTTCAACAAGAAATAAGAGGGACCCGAAGAAAAATAACAAAACAAGACCTAGCGAAGAGGATAGGGGGTCTCATCACGAGTCAGCTTATTATGTTCATGGGTACCTAGCAGTATGACATTGCCATTATCTGGTTACCACGCCAAGGCAGTGGCCTTTGGTTGCATGGCCAAGGGAAAGGGGGTCTCATCACGAGCCAGCCTTATCATCTCTGTGAAAGTATTTGTGGGTAACACTGTCAGCTCTGGTCACCACACTAAGGCAGTGTCCTCTAGTTAGACCTTGAAATAAAATAAATAAGAAAGGCAATAAAGGGCTTGGAAAGAATTGCATCCATGATGGGTACAGCTCACCTTCTACAAAGGCACCCACAGGTAATATCGTACATCCCTATCTTTCACTCTACCCATGTGTCCGGACATCCCTTGACCACATCATATCATGTTACATGGCTTGGATGATACCCTCTAGGGACTTTCCTTTTCCTATGGATGCTGGCCCAATAGAGTATTTTGTCTTTTTCTTCGGCTTTGTATTGTAGGTCATTGTAATATCTTTAAGCTATTGAATGATATATCAGGGGTTTTGTGCATGTATTTGATAAAATTAATGATGAAATGTGATTAACATTGCTATGATCCCTGTGACTAATGAGCCCATGGAGGACGAATTTTTTGATGTGCAGGATCATGCCCGACGGATAGGTACCAGTTGGACCGGTACACATGGGGAGATGATTAGTTCGGACCTCCATGGGGCTGAAGAGCCCATCAGATGGTTGTTGGGACCCCATCAAGGGCAGAGACAGGACAGTGATTGGATGAGCCTTTGCACATGAGAAGAAGAAGGACGTTCCACCCAAGACACTTTGGCTGAGCCCAACCCAGGGGGTTGACCCACTTCAGATGGAACGTTTTCCTTTTGATGACCAGGATGTCACCTAGGATGTCTTGGTCTCCTTGAGCGTGTAGCAGTTTGACAGGACGACTGGCACGTGTGGCAGCTTGGAGGAGCCCAGGAAGGGTTAACGTTTGACTTTTGGATGTTGGACTAGCCCCAAAAGGGCCTAACAACTCCCTCAGAGGGGCTTGACGTCTCACTTTTTACTCATTTATGTCTTTTACTTAGCAGTTAATGTAAAAACAGTATGATTTTGGTTTGTAGCCTTGTCGGCTATTTTTAATGACCTAATTTAATTAAAGGGTCATGATACACTATATATTGAGGATGTTTTTTTTTTTCCTCACAGGAACATAACAACACAACTCACATTTGTGAGGTCTGATTTTTTGCGCCCTACTTGGGTATTTGGTCTTTTAAAGTGTGGCGCACTTGTTGATGGAAGGATTTTCTTGGCATATTTGGCATTTCTCTTGAGGAAGGTTTACAACTAGGGTTTGCACATGCTTTTCTTCATGATATGTAAGTTTTTTTCCTGCAAAACTTCTTGATTGAATGGTTGTAGGTTAGTATTCTTGCATTTACTTATAAATTTGTTGATTTTAAAACCCTGGGTGACAAGCACACAAGTAGGTCCTTGTCTCATGTCCCCTTAGAGAGAAATTCCCAGCCATTGAAGAAGGAAAGAAGAGCCTAGCCTTTGCTACACTCTTCTCACTTCTTCCCTTAAGCTAGCTTTGATTTTGAAGGTTAAAAGGAGGGTGACATCCTAGGCCTAGGTTAGCTACACCTAGGGCTGTCCATCTTCTAGGGTTTTAGTGATAGATCCTTTCCATTGCAACACTCTCCCTCACTTGATCCTCTTGTTTTATCTCTTCTCATATGCTAGCTGTTTTGCCAAGTTTGACCTAAAGAAGGAGGAAAGAGCACGAGGCCTTGCTTAAGCAACACCAGAGTCAGCCTCTTTCCCCTAGGGTTTTGATTCTAGGGCCCTGCAATTGCAGCACCCTAGAACCCTTTCCTCTTGTCTTTAGCCTATTACTCCTTCAACCTTGCGTCCTCTCCTTGAATGACTCCATATACCCTTAGGCACTGATCTTAGACACACAATGTTGAAGTGGCAATGCTCAAAAACAATTCTCAAAACTTTAAACTTTGAAACCCTAACTAGGCTGACGTCACAGTTGGTTATTCCATCTTGACGTAGCAACTTTTGATGATAAGCAATTAGATGATGGTTAAAGGCATTTATTGAGTAAATGATCGATTGAATATATTGTTTGCTACATCATCTCGATAGTTATTGATGAAATAATACTTCTCCATTGCTATATTGATAAAATGTTGATCTCATTAATACATGTTGTTTCATTTGCTTATATATTGATGTTAGATAATTACATGAAGTACTAACCCATTGATATATAGCCTACATACATATTATTTTGTTATTTTCTTGTTCCAGGCAGGTGTTCTCTTTTGGGCATACACTTATTTATTGGCTGATTAGCCGGATTATCTGACCTTTGGTGGTAACCTGTGAGGAGGAAACTTTGCCTTGATCTTTATACTTTGGCCTCTTCAAAACCCCAAGTTGTTGGGGACGTCTCCCATGGGTTAACCTCCCTAAATAGAAAGAACCTCCCCATTGAGGTGACATTGGGTGGGGAAGGTTCCTGTTACGCCAGTTTGACCTCAATCCTCTAGCCTTTTGACCTAGCTACAAACTGTGCGATAACACTCCCCATAAGAACATGGATAGACCTTGATCATTTAGTAAGGCTTTTACGGTCTCTTCAATAAATCTGTTCTTTCTTTCTGCTACACCATTTTGTTGAGGATTATGAGGAACAGTCAGCTCCCTCCTAATCCCTGCCAATTTGCAGAATGCAACGAATTCCTTTGATGTGTATTCTCCTCCATTATTTGATCTTAACGTCTTGATCTTCTTATTCGTGAGGTTTTGTATCTCTACTTTGAACTCTTGAAACTTGTTGAATACTTCGTCTTTTGTTTTTAGTAGATACAGCCAAGTCTTTCTTGAATAGTCATCTATGAAGATTACATAGTAAGAAGATCCTCCTAGAGATTTTACTGGCATCGGACCACAAACATCTGAGTGTATCAGATCTAGAATCTCCTTAGATCTGTTGTTGCTGCTTGGGAATGGTTTCTTGATATTCTTCCCAAGAGCACATCCTTTGCATATTCCTTCATGTGTAGACTGCAACTCTGGTATTCCCTTGACCATCCTTTTGAGAAAGGGTAATGCTTGATAGTTAATGTGAACATACCTTCTGTGCTAAAGCTCATTGGGGTTGACTTCGTTGTGTACAAGATCTTCTTCATTTTTTTCTAGTAGTCTATACAGATTTCCTTCACGACTTCCAATAACCCTAGCATTCTCTATGCTAGAGTCTTTATGCCATGATAACACCTTTTCCATCCACGAAAGCTATTTTGTTTCCCTTGTCTTCTAGGCAAGATATCGATACAAGATTCTTTTCTAAACCAAGTACATATAAAACATTGCTTAAGTGAACATAGTTACTTGTTTTCATTTTGATGGAGGCTTGTCCAAATCCTTCCACGGGGTAAGTGGTTTTGTCTCCAAGCTCTACCTTGTACGATGTCTTCTTCTCATTTAGATTTGAGAGTCTGGCTTGATCTCCCGTCATGTACCTAGAAGCTCTACTATCGCCTATCCACATGTCATCTTCAATCGTTCCAGTGAGTGTTGAGTAGTGTAGAAGACTGATTATTTCACTCATGTCTTCGGTTGACTAGTAACTAGTCATGCCTTGATCCAAAACTTAAACTTCGTGGTTTCTGTCTTCTGAGAGAGCCAAAAGGTGCGCCGAGTTAGGGTGTGTTATCCCCGATATCTAGGGATAACTAGGAGATCATGTCTCGAGGCCCACATGGTCCTAGACATGGAGTACGAGAGCAGGAGCTACCTGAGCATGGTCCTGGAGGACTCATCTTCTTCTTCTCAGCCATATTTGTCCTGCCAGCAGAACCAACCTCCATCACTACCGGCCTGGGCTTGCATCAGAAAGGCTCTTGCTCCATGAGGTAATTGGTCCGAGGTATCATGGTATGTGTCATATTTGATCATTATAACATTCTTATGTATGCATTTAGATCTCTTTCACTTTGGATGACTGCTTGGATCTTACATTAATCCGCTTGACCACTGTTTGGGTGATTGATTAGGTGGCTTAGCAAGTTGGTATTCATGGGTTTTGGTTAGCCACCAAAGGGGGTTTGAAGAACCATCGTC
>ML846513.1:0-20240 GCA_009831015.1 Picea engelmannii
TGGATTGGATTATTCAAATGGCGTGAAGGAATAGGCTTGAATTATTGATTTGAATGGAGAAAAATAATACTGCCAAAAAAAAAGGGATTGAAGGCAGGAACGAGGGGACACCTTTCTTTTCAAACTATAAACTCGATTCAACTAAGAAGAGTGGAAGAATAGGGGGTGTAAGAAGATCTCTAACGTTATAATTTCAACGGTCATATGATCATTCAAAGAAAAGCAGGCAGCCAACACATTTTTAGTGGGTTTTACAAAATCGGCTGGGCCGCGGAGCGGAGGAGAGAGTAAATTCTGGAAAGTTTAATGTGGTCAAATATTATATTGTATTCATATCCTTCTACAACGGCTATATTTTCTGGTTATATTTTCTGGTCAGTGGTTCGAATCCAACAGAGAAGTCAGCGCCACGCTAGCCGTGGATGTTTGTTTTTGTTTGGGAATCGCGCATGTGGGTTAACGGCATGGGTATACCCACTCGCACATGCTCTCATATGCAATAATGTGTTTATGTATGCTCTCCCTTTCTTTGATGATCATTTTTTTAAACTTTCATAACCAACTTTGTTATTAAATCATTAATCATATTGGTAGATTTTTTCAGTTAAATTAAATGGTTGGGCGAAATGGTTGTGCAGAGGGGGTTTCTTATCTATAAATAAGGAGATTTCATATATCAATTTAATGTTTTGATCATGATATTAAAATTAGATTATTATTATTATAAACATCTTTGCAAAATTAATTTCCCTTATTTCCTTTTAGTATTTGTCAGGTCAATACCACCCAAGCAACTAAAAGTCTACCCTCTTAATAATATTACTTTTTTATTACTTTTTTAATAAATTTTAAAAAAAAAATAACATATAAAAAATTATTATTAATATGAATATCCTATATATATGTATATAGGATTTTAAAAAATGTATATTATATATATATATATATATATATATATAAATAAAATTACTGGTTTTTTTTCTTTGGAAAAAAAAAAGTTTGTTTTTATGTTTCAATGGTTATGATTTTTTTAAATTAAAAATAAAAAAAATATAAGAGATTGTGATTTATTCTTTGCCATACCTACCACATATATGAGTGCATTGATATTTTGTAAATGCAACTTGGTTTTCAAGATAATAGGTCTGACCTGTAACTTAATCTAGATGATTTGATTGAAACTTGAAATCAATAATGGATAATAATCAAAGGTAGGGTTTGGGATTATAATCTCTTGCTTAACTCCAAGATAAGCTTCAACACGTCTCTATGTGACTTCTTTTACAAGCCTCTAGACCTTGCCATGGTTGCTTTTATTGTACACAACATGATGCCTTGTCACAATGCTGTAATCTTTCTCTTGTGCAAGGACACGCAGTCTTTGTGACAAGGCTTTTATTTTCCTACAACATTCCAAACGCTTATCATTTCTTTTTAATTCTACACTTTCTCTACATCGGTGAAAGAGTTTAAGGCTTTTCATGGATGATACACATTCATTGTTTTGTAAGTTAGTGAAAGAGTTCTATGATTCTTACTACTAAAGGTTTCCTTTCCACTTTGTGTGTTTTCTCCCCCCCCCCCAGAAAAAAATGAAATTGTAGGTTTGTGATGATGTGCAAATCAAGCCATACCCCACTGCAAATGGCGGGTTTGAGGGTTTCCATATGAAATCTTTATGGGTTGAGGGTCATGTATACTACAAGGAAAACACCTTCTAGTGGAGGATTTTACAGGGATTTTTAGTGTTACAACATTGGGAAAAATTATCAAAAAAACATCTGCTAAAACCTTTGTTATTGGTAACAAAAGTTTTAATGAATTTTCACTATAACTAAAAATTTAGGAAGGTTGTAGGTTCTAGAAGATATTGTTTTTCAATGTGTATATATCTTTAGTGCACACTAGTGTGCCAATTTTAAATAATACACACCAATGTGCTATGTAATGATACACATTGAGGCTTCCAAATATCTCTACTAAGCATCGGTGTGTACAACATAATTTTGAAGCCCCAATGCTTAATTAGATATTGAAAGCACCAAGGCACTTATATCAACGATAAGCACCAACGCACCGCATATTGATACGCACTAGGGCACTTCTATCAACAATAGGCACTAGTGCAACATAGATTGATATGCACTAGGGCGCTTCTATCAACAATAGGCATTGGTGCACCATAGATTGATACACATCATGCCTTTACAAATATATTACACACTAGTGGATATGATATATATTATGAAGCCCCAATGCTTAGTATATCTAATGAAAGCACCGATGCGTATATCATCTTGCGTGCCATAAGTTCTTGTAACGATGACAATAATAGCAACGACAACAATAACAATACCATTGAAGGAATTAATGGTTTTGTTGTTGTTAGGAGCATTGGTTATTTTATTACATTTATTCGCATGCCTGCATAATACTCATTTAAATGCATCAATGCGTATGTAGGTATGAATTGCACTATTGATTTAAAATGAATACGATATAGTGATATGTTTTAGTTATGAATTTTTCCATGTTGTAGGTGTTATCGCGCAAACTGCGGGTTGGGAAAATCCTGACCCAATTCACAATATGGCGACAACTAAGGGAAAACCTACCCACTGTCACCTCAGATAGGTACTCCCGTCACTGTAGAGGTGAAGTGATCACCTCAGGGGGAAGAATCTCGGGTGACCGTAGGGGGAAACGAGATGGAAAGCGATACTTATGAATGGATGCCCCTATAGGTGAAGTTGCTAAGTGGAAGATGGATTTTATGACACATATTAGAAGTGGCTTAAAGTTACCAAGTCTTTAAATACATGCAGAAAATGTTTGTACCTGCCCGAGACACAAGAAAAGCCACGTATACGAGCTAGTATATGTTAGGTGGAAAAACAAGTTAAGCTTCTTGTCCCTATTTGCAGCAGTCAACAAATATATATATCAACAAGTAAATAGTTGTTAGAGTTGTTGAACAAATGCTAAAAGTCTACCAAATGATGCAAGAGATAGGCTAGCTAAACACTAGTATAACTCTAGTATAAAAGCACGAGACTTTAGTAGTGAAACAAAGTTGTAAGAAAAATGTACTGCAGAGGTATTATTCAGCCTTATGGATGTAGAAAACAAGTTGTTACAACAGAAAAATCAGCTACCAAAACTTGCCAAAAATCCACCTAAAAGATGCGCTAGGACTAGTAGATTATGTTGGCAAATTATTAGCAATTTTTTATGGTTGAAATGTGAATTATGAGTAAGCAAAAAAAAGATTTGTTGCAGCCCTAATGGTTGTATCTTTTAATGAGCTATAGCTCCAAGAATACTAAGTTAATCAAGATGCCCTAGTGGCCTTGACAAGCTCTTAACATGCATGAAAGTTTCCAACTTGAACAAGATCAATATCTCAATAAATCATGTTAACCAAGGAAAACAATTTATTTCTCCAATGCAAAATTTCAGATTAATGACTTTAAAATTGGGTGAATGGAGTATTTAAAACACAAGTAATATCAACAAGATCCCTAGGGGTGTAAATCCTCTTACTTCCTAGGGTGTGCCAATCAAACTAGGGTAAATCTAAGAGGGTGTGCATACTTGTACTTCTCTTAGCAACCCTTGCCCAAAATGACTTATAAACTTAGTGATATAGGTGGATATCGGTGGCCACCCACCTATTCCACTGGCTCGAAAAACAATTTTCCACCTTGGCAAATTTTCGACAATTTTTCGGGTTCCAAACTTCTGACGTTGTTTTGAGGCCCTAAACGACGTTTTTTGGGATTTGGGGCCTAGGTGACTTCCAAAGGCACTAACCTGGGCCATTCAAAAAAATTTCTTCTCGGTTAGAACTTTCCAATGGGCTATTGTGCCCATAAAATGAAGATGGTATGAAAAAGTTACGACCCTGAGAAGTTGATGTACTAACTTACCCAAACGGGGGCCACCTGAATTTTGGCTCTTCATCTCCTAGGGTTAGGTTTTTGGATGTCTAGGGTTTTCGACATTCTTGTTTATTGTAAAAGGCCTTCAAAGCCTCATTGTAACGATCTTCTTGCGAATGAGCACAACCATCACATCTCTTCTCAGAGCTAAGCCGCCACCATTCTAGCAAGATTGTTTTCCGCTGCATTTTACAGTTTCAGCGTATTTCCTTATTGAATAGAAAACCAATTTTATTGTATCTCTGTTATTCTATGTTAAGCATCTATTAATAATCTGTAGTCATTTCATTCTACTCATAAAATATGGTTCAGTGGTATCATAGTGCTCTGCTCCTTATTGTCTTAATGCATGTCCCCAACGAGGTCAGAGTACAAAGAATTGGTTCTCCATCTTGTTTCTCTTGAGGACAAAATATATTGCACGCCCAAGTGACCTCTCATGGTAGGAGAAAAGAAAGATGATAGGATAGGAGATCCTTTCAAAATGTTGTTTGAGGAAGCCCTCATGCAATAGAGGAACAAGATGATGGATAGTTTCACGCAAATCCTCCGACGGCTACCAACAGGCAATGCATCTTCTTTGAGCGGAGGTGCCACCCCCTTCAAGGTATAAATCAACTTCGATATTCTTGTATTTGAAGGTCAGATAGACAGAGATGTTGTAGACAAGTGGTTGAATCTAATAGAAGGGTATTTTTCTATCCATAACTTTTCAAATAGAGAAAATATTACTTTTGCGCTCCTCAAAGTCGTTCCCCATGTCAAAGATTGGTGGGAAACTTTCTGTGAGAAAAAGGAAACAGAGGAACCCTCATTATTTACAGTCACGACCACCTGGAAATACTTCAGAGATGCTATTAAGGAACAATACTACCCTGTCGGAAGTTATGACGACTTGTATACCAAATGGACCACACTGCGGCAAGAAAGAGACCAAGCAGTGCCAGAGTTCACAAATATCTTCCATACCTTGCGCACCAAGTTGGGTATCAAAGATTCAAAGTGACATATGGTGCTCAAGTATCGTGGTGCTCTGCATAGATACATCCATACCGAAATGGAATTTTTGGACATCTTGTATTTGGGCGTGACCTACCGATATGCCGTCAAAATTGAGTAGAAGCTCAAACAAAAGACACGGCAATTTGGGCCTGGGAACCCCTCATAGAAAAGGCCAGGAAAGGGAAGCCCCAACCCACAGAACAAAGGACAGAGCAAAGATGGACAGTATCAGTACAACCAGTCCAAGCCGCAAGCAAATAAGGACACTAGAAAGACAAAGAAAGATACCGAGAAGTGGTGTGACTTCCATAAGAGCCCTTGGCATAACACTGCCGACTATTTCTCAAAGCAGTCATTGGTGGCCGAAGTGAAATCCTTTGAATCAAGTGCAGTTTTTTATTCTGACTCAGAACGAGAAAGGGGAAGACGGATCATTGACACGGAAGGTGAACCAGATGATCCAGAAGAAGGAGAGTGCCTCTTCCATTCACAGATGTGGGTAAAAGGCACCCCGCTACACTTCATCGTTGATAGCAGTAGCCAGAAGAACCTCATCTCGACAGAGGTCATCAAGCAGTTGGCCCTGCCGACAACATCGCACCCACAACCCTACACCATTGGATGGCTCCGCCAAGGAAGCGATCTCCGCGTCATCCAACAGTGTCGACTGTCGTATGACATCAAGCCCTTCAAAGACGAGGTATTGTGTGATGTTGCTCCTCTCGAAGTTTGTGATGTTCTTTTGGGCCAACCTTATTTATGGAAACATCATGTTGTATATGAGTCTAGGCCTCGTAGTGTTATTATTACTTTGGACAAGAACTTGTACATGATACTTGAGGCAGTCCCACCTAGTGCTATTTCCTTAATCTCTGCCAAGCAATGTAGGAAGGTCATCTCTCAGATGGGGAAGTTTGTCTTCTTCGTGATTCGCTCTCAGAATGAGTGAAAGATCACAACCACATCCAAAGTATTTGCAACCGACCTCTCCACACAATAGAAGCAAGTAGATAAGGTCGTGGAAGAATACTTAGATATCTTCTCCTCACCTACCGGGGTACCTCTGCACTGTCAAGTCAAGCACCCCATCGATCTGATCCCTGACGCATCGTTGCCCAATGGGTCAGTCTATTGTTTCTCTCTATTAGAGAATGAGGAGATCAAGCGACAGATCCAATAATTGCTCCACAAGGGTCACATCCATCCCAACTCATCACCTTGCGAGAGCCCAATCGTGTTGGTATAGAAGAAAGATGGAACCTGGCGACTCTGCATTGATTACCGGGCTCTGAATAAAATCACAGTCAGAAAACGGTACCCGATTCCCCAAATTGAAGACCTCCTTGATCAACTCATGGGGGCCAAATACTTCAGTAAGATTGATTTGAAGTCTGGCTACCACTAGGTCCCAATAGAACAGATGGATGTATGGAAGACCGCCTTCAAGTCAAAGGAGGGCCTTTTTGAATGGTTGGTCATGCCCTTTGGTTTGACAAATTCTCCAGCCACTTTCATGAGGATGATGGATGATATCTTGTGACCATTCACCAATACTTTTGTAGTGGTGTATCTGGATGACATTCTCATTTACAACAAGACTTGGTCAGAACACTTGCATCATATTTAGCAGGTTCTGCACACCCTGCGGCAGCACAAGCTATACTCCAACTTGGAAAAATGCTCCTTTGGCATGGACAGGGTCCATTACCTGGGCTACATCATTGATCAACATGGCGTACATGTGGATCCAACCAAGATCCAAGTCATCTGTGACTGGCCAGCCCCAACCACACTCACTGAGCTTCGAAGCTTCTTGGGCCTTTCCAATTTCTACGTAGGTTCGTGTTGGGATTCTCCCATATTGCATGGGCCCTCAGCCAAATAACCAGGGGTGGTGGTAAGACAAAATTTTCATGGGGCTGGTCCCAACAACAAGTGTTCGATGATTTGAAGCAACGCTTGTGTTCAACCCCAGTACTTTCACTACCAGACCTGCAACATCCCTTTGAGATCGAGACAGATGCTTCAGACTATGTTGTGGGTGTCATTCTCACTTAGCACGACCACCTCGTGGCCTATCATAGTGAGACACTATAAAATGCTATTCGTAAGTACCCTACTTACGACAAAGAAATGTACTCCATTGTGCAAGCCTGCCGCCAATGGAGACATTACATTCTTGGGAAGGATACAATCATCCAAACTGATCATAAGCCACTACAGTTCATGCAGACACAAGGCAAATTGTAGAATGACCGCCATCAAAAGTGGTCCACATACTTGCAACAATTCCACCTCAACATCAAGTATAAAACAGGAAGCACCAACTGCGTCGTTGATTGCCTGAGCAGACCGCTAGTCACATCACTCACCATGGTGCTAGACTCTTGCGTCCATGAGACCTCTAGATGGCAACAAGTCTATGAGACAGACTCGGACTTCGCCACCACCTACCAGATGTTGGGTGCAAACGTAATTGTCGATAATTTCCATCTTTAGGATGGGTTGTTGTGTCATCTAGGCCATGTTTTTGTTCCATCAAGCGAGCAAGCGAAGATGATCTAGGAAGCCCACTATAGTCAAGTGGTAGGACACTTCAACGTCGAAAAGATAGTAGCGATGCTACAAAAACATTTATACTGGCCGAAACTTCGACAGAAGGTTAGCAAGTATATCAGGTCTTGCACTGCCTGCGTTATTGCCAAACCGACCACTAAGAAATGGGGCTTGTACACCCCTTCCTACTCCTGACAGGCCATGGGAATCCATCTCAATGGACTACATGTCGAGCCTCTCGTCCACCAAGCGGGGAAATGACTGTGTTTTTGTGGTTGTTGATTGCTTTTCTAAGATGGCGATTCTGGTTGCCTGCAAGAAGAGAATCACAATAGAGGCCACTGCCAAGATCTTCTTTGAACGAGTCTGGGTACATTTTTGAATCCCACAAACCATTGTCTCAGATCGGGACATTCGATTTCTCAACACATTATAGTCGAGCCTCTGGTCACTGTTGGACACTAAGCTCACCAAATCCACGACCTTCCACCCCCAGACAGATGGCCAAACCGAGGTCGTAAATCGAATGATTATGCATATCCTTCACATGTATAATTCCAAGCACCCTCACACATGGGATGAGAGTCTTATGTATGTCCAGCATAGCTACAACCAAGCCCTGCATAGCTCAACCGACCACATCCCCTTTCAGGTGGGGTTGGGATTCTAACCATTAGGTCCCATAGATGTTACACTTCCCCTTGCAGTCACCTCAACCAACTCATCTCCTGCTCCAACTTAAGATGACAAATCCACCCGGTTCATTGAGGGGATCCATCACATCCACCAGTAGGTTCATGATATCCTACAGAAGTCCAATGACAAGTACAAGCAACGCCATGATCAACATCGGGTGCCACATAAGTTTCAGGTGGGTGACAAAGTTTGGTTGCACTTACAGAAAGAACGCCTTACAGGACCCCATAGGAAGCTTCACCCACTCCATTATGGCCCGTACACCTTCACCAAGGATGTCGGGGATAGTGCTTTTCATCTCAACATTCCTCCTTTCCTTGGCCTGCACCCAGTGTTCAACGTGGATCTCCTTCGACCTTATTTCCCACCACTATTGGACACCTTAGAAGTAGCAGAATAGCTGACACCAACAGAGCTCAACCCCGACTGCATACAACAAGAATCTAGTGATCATATTGTGGACACACAAATCAAGGGCACTGGACAGAAAATGATCCAACTTTATCGAGTCGTCAAAGTAGGGCAGCTCCTGCACCAAGGCAAGTGGCTCACCTGACGCCAAATTCAACAGAAATTTCCTCATTTGATGGGGGAACTCAACAAAAATGGAGACAATTGCTTCCTAAGGAGGGAGGATTGATCTAGGTGGATATCGGTGGCCACCCACCTATTCCATTGGCTCAAAAGATAGTTTTCCACCTTGGCAGTTTTTCGACAGTTTTTCGGGTTCCAAAATTTCAGGGTCATTTTGAGTCCCTAAACGACATTTTTTGGGATTTCGGGCTAGTCAGAAATTGTTCTTCTCGATTATACCTTTCCAACAAGCTATCGTGCGCCTAAAACGAAGATCATATTCAAAAGTTACGACCCCGAGAAGTTGATGTACTAACTTACCCAAACGGGGCCCACCTAACTTTTGGTGCTTCATCTCCTAGGGTTAGGTTTTTGGATGTCTAGGGTTTTTGACATTCCTGTTTATTGTAAAAGGCCTTTAGAGACCCATTGTAACGATATTCTTGCGAATGAGCGCAGTCGTCACATCTCTTCTCAGAGATAAGTCGTCACCATTCTAGCAAGCTTGTTTTCCGCTGCATTTTACAGTTTCATCTTATTTTCTTATTGATTAGAAAACCAGTTTTATTGTATCTTCGTTATTCTATGTTAAGCATCTGTTAATAATCTGTAGTCATTTCATTTTTCTCATAAAATCCGGATCACTTAGCAAATGAAATGAAGCTTAATGGAGGGTGTATACAACATACTCCTCCTAGGGTTTCAACCAAGAATGGAAAAAAATAAGCAAGAAAGAACTAACAAATGCAAATTTTCCATACCAATTCCAAGAGAGAGAGAGAGATCAAACCCTAGTTCACCAAGCAAATTACCATCTGAGAGAAATAACATAAGCCTTCAAGAGGTGCACACCGCCTTAGCTCATCCATTCAATACGAGATACACCAAAAATCATTTGCAAGAGAGAGAGATACCAAAAATGATCAAGTACAACGAAAATTTCAGCCAATATGTCTTCTTACAATGGTAGAGTTATGATAAAATGAGATACAAATTATCTCTATTTATACAAAAGGTTCTAAAACATGTTTGTCCACAAAACTTAGGGTAAAACACAAGATAAAGGGTCAACAACCCTTACCTTTCCCCTTTACAAAAGTAATACTATTTAATTCATATTCTACACATAAGAGAAACCCTAGAAACATGATGTCACCCCTTTTTTGGGCAACATTTGGCACTTTTGGTCAAGTCGTTGAGTTGGATAAGGGAGCGCTAAGACTCCAAAGGCCAATTGTCTTCAACCAAATCCTTTCTTCCACGATCCATGGGCCTCCACCTCCAAAAAGTATCAAATGTCCATCAAAACATACATCACCACATTGTCGTCAAGATCTTAGACATTGCCGAAACTTTGATGCATCCATGAGATCCTCCTCACGCTCTCTTTCTCAGAATAGATCTTCAATCATGCTCAAGAGATACACACAAAAGATACACAAGAGATACTCCCAGAAAATGTATGTTTCACAAGAGACCCTAGCCTCTTATTTATACTCTTCATCTTCTAGATCACTTAGCCCACTTCTAGGTCACTTAACCCATTTCTAGGTCACTTAACTTATTTTCCTCATTTTAGGGTTAACCACTTTCCATAAATAGAAAGTTCTACATTACTTTATCATTTAAATATCCCTCCTCAATTTTGTTACCTTACTTTAATATTTAAATAACCATTCTTGATTTTGTCACTTCACTTTATCATTTAAACAATAATTTCTTCTTCTCAAGCACTTTGACTTCTTTGACCTTATTGGGCTTCAAGCCATCATATCAGGGTACTTCAACTTCATAAGGCCATAAGTCTCAAACCATTAGGAGTTATGTGACGTTCCACATACCACCGGAAATGGCATGACAAGAACTATCCATCTAGGATAGTTTCACCAACAAATTCATTGATCTTCATGTCATTATTCCACATACAAGCATGGTTCCTCCAACCGTACTTCTAGGATAACTCAACCACAAAGCATCTTCTCGTGAGGGCTTTCACCATAAGGGGAGCACTTAGGAGTTCATCCATTTGTACACTTTATCAACCATGATAAGACTATAATGATTCATCTTTGCATCAATCTACCACTACATCATATACATCAACTATGCATCATGTATCAATGACAACTCATTGATCCATATTCATCATATCAATGAAAACTCATTGATCCATCTTCATCTATGCATTCTCATCAAGGAAAATACATATTACATTACATCAATCATCAATCAATCAATCTTTTGACATCAATCAATCACTTGACATCAATTAATGACATGAATCAATTAAACCATTGGCATCAATCAAACACTTGACATCAATTAATGACATCAATCAATCAAATCATTGTCATCAATGACAACATGATCCAACGATCTCCCCCTTCGACATTGATCGCAATACCAACATTGATGTCAACACCAATTACCAATTATTGATGTCAACATGTAGATAAGTCATGCTCTACATCAATAGTCAATGTGACTATCTCTCCCCATCAGTAAACATCAATCACATCAATGTGGTTATCTCTCCCCCTTTGACATCAATGACAAAGGGCCTTCTCCCCTTGGGGCTGCTCCCCCTACTTGAACTCTTCTTGGGGTTGCTCCCCCTATCTGAATGCCTTTGATCTTCCTCTGAATAACCTCTCCCCTTTTGAACAAGGGATATCACTCTGATGTAATGCTGAAGATACATCACTCATACCCCCCCTGTGACCATCACTCCCCTTGGAATTGTGTCGTTGTGCTCTTTCTCAAGTATTTGTCTTTGCATTTGATAAATCTCTCCTCCTGGAATCATGGGAAGAAGAATGGATCCCCCTATGGGTATGTCTCCCCCTATCTTTACTGCAAAATGAACAATATGCTACCACATGACGATCCTTGGACCTGTCCATGCATAAAACTCATGCCATACCAACCATCATGAAACAAAAGGTATGTCAACAATAAAATAGAGAATTGTGAGTAAAACATCACCCAAGTACATCATGTACCAATTGTGTTCCCATCATGCATAACACCCATCTACATCAATACCATACAATTTTCCATAAGATCTCACCAATGGAATGTATCAACCATATGCCAACATGTGCATCTACCAATATGCCAACATGTGCATCTACCAATATGCCAACCATGTGCATCTACCATTATTCCAACCATGCCAATCATGTGCATCTATCAATATTACAAACAATGTGCATCTATCAATATGCCAAACAATGTTCATCTATCAATATGCCAAACAAGTGTCATATCACTCATGATATGTCTCCATCATGAACCAAGTACCATAACCATGTATCTCAAACAAATACCAATTGTTGTGCTAATCAAGTAATACCAATGGTGTAGTATCATCAAGCATATGCCATATATGAGTGTACCAAACATGTATGTCACCATGCACCTATACCACAAAATGATGAATCCCATACATGTATGCCAAATCCTCCATAAAACATGTGCCAATCAAGCTGCTAGTAGGTGCCTCTACCAATGTACTAGAAATGTACCAATCATGCATCAACTATATATCATCAATGATGTACAACACGATCACCTCATCAACTTACCAACCACATGTCCCAATGTGTAGCCCATTTGTATGCCAAATGCATGTACCAAGATATCCAACAAGTAAGCTTCCAACTCAAAATATGTACCAACCATGTACCCCAACATATCAGCCTCAATCCTCCATTTACTACAACAAATACTAAGGATCCATCAATACATGTACTAGTAGTATGCTTCAATAGATCAATGACATCTCTAGCTAGCATCATCCTGATATATCACATAACCAAGGTGCCATAACTTCACTATTATAACCAACATTGTTCTTTAACAAAAAAAATGCCTCAATCCATACTCATGGGTTAGTCCCATGCATCCAAGATGGCCTTTTATTATTTTTATCATCACATTACATAATCCAATATAGAGTCATGAAAACTTGTTGCAAACAGTGTCAAAACCTGCAACAAATAAAGCCAGACCCTACAACAGAGTGTTATACCATCACATCAAGCTGCAACCCATGTGCATTGCCTTTTTCCCAAGGCTTTACCATATATACACGGCCTGCTGCACAAACAACTCGCGTATGTACGTGACCTATTCAAGGTCAGCCTGCATATGTACACAATTTTTACCACTGTCACTCGTGTACGCTTCAATAGATGACACACTTGAGCTTCCCTTCAGTCTTCCATTCTGTTCTGGTTGCTCAGTCTTCTTCACCCACTTATGAAGGTGTCCCTGTTTCTCAGAACTTGAGCTCTGAGCTTCCATATTTTCAAATATGTCTCCCTTCCTTACTTCATTCCTTCTTCTAGTCATTCTATATAAAGTCCACATCATAGACCTTCTTCTTGTGTTGCAGCACTCCTGGGATTTGTGGCCAAATCCACTACAGCTGTAGCATCTCATGGTGTTACAGTGAACAATAATATGTCCTACTTGATCACATCTCCAACACCTTATGGTGTTATACAATCTTCCATTATATCTCCTTTCATAAGATCTACATTAAAAACCGTTGTGACCATATTCATTACATGAATAACAATGCCCATGAAAAATACTTTCATACCTTTGCTTTGGTGTCCCAAAGATAGCTTCTTGATGTCTTCCTTGCTTTGTTCTTTTGAAATTTTATTTGTCTGTTGTAGATGGTTGTTCTGCAACATTTCTTTCCTTCTTTGATGGACTTACCTCATGCTTCTTTGAGGTGCTTGCTTCAACATGTGTAGCTTCTTCTTTGTATCCAAGACCTGATTTATCATATGGTGATCTTTGACTTTCCAAGATCTCATTCAAGATTTGTGAGCTATTCAAGAATTTGTTTGACTTCTCTACCTTCTTTCTAAGGTCAATAACTTCAGCTTCTAACTTATCACATGACTCTTCCTTTTCATTAATTTGATTCTTGAATAGTTCCTCTACCCTTTTGGCTTCTTCAATTTGGGTCTTGAGATGGACAATAGTTTCAATACTTTTGCTAATCTCATCATCTACCTTCATATCTTCTTTTTCATTCTTTAGTCTTGTGATCTCTTCTTCCGTTTCTTCTAATTTATTCTTATTTCTCTCTTCTTGTTCTTTGAGCATTTCGTTTAACTTCAATATGTGCCTTTGATTCCTCCTAATAAACTTCTTAGTGTTATATGAAATATAGTTATATTGTGTATAATAATGATCATTGCTATATCTATATAAACCCTCTTCAACTTCTTTTTTAAGTTCTAATAGATCTTCTTCTATTATTTCCATGGGATAACTACCATCAAACTTTACACAAACTGTTTCTAGATCTTCTTCATCACTTGAGAAGAATTCAACATCATCACATTTTGAATCATTGCAATCAAGAGTATTTGGAGATTCTTTACCTTCATTTGAAATACTTTTGAGATCTTCCTTTTTGCTATCTTCACTTGAAATGTTTTCAAGATCATATTTTGAAATAATACAATCAAGGGTTTTTGACTATTCGTTACCTTTGATAATCTTGATGGAGTGGTCTTCAATATCTTCCTTCTCCTTCTTGCTTTGATATGTCTCCTCTAGCTTTAGCCATAGATCCTTGGCGGAAGTGCATTGTCCCATGCTCTCTTTGATAGGGCTTGAGAGTCCACTAAGAATGGTCTTGAGAGCCAACGCATCATTCTTCTTTCCTTCCCTTAGAGTTGCATACTTTGAGTTGTTCTTCAATGAAACCGATCCACCAGTGGCTGCCTTCCAAATAGCCGCTTCCATTTCCTTCAAATGTACTCTCATTTATATTCTCCAAGTAGAATAGTTTTCCTCATCAAGGATTGGAACTTCATCATCCATTTGTGTGTCTATGTATTTCCTTCAATCTTGTTAAGGCTTGTAGTGAAGGCCTGCTCTGATACCAATTGTTGGACACACCTACCAAACTTGGAGGGGGGTTGAATGAGTGTGGGGCTCTTTTTAAAAAAAAACTTCCCTCTTACACAAAACTCATTAGTTAGTATTCAACATTTACTCATTACTCATTGCTGTCATTTATAACCAGTTAGATGTGAACATATATCAGCGACATATATCAACAACATATATAAAAATGAAAAAAGAGGGGCGTATGACTCATATGGGTTGATAATTTGCGTTTTGACGTAGGGATTTAGCTGATTTCCTGCATGTCAGATGATTCCTTCCATTAATCCCATCCATCCATCCACCCCACCATGTCATCTACGCCATGTCATATAGAAATCGTGTATGGGTAGCAAGGGAAGCTAGATACGAAAGGTCCTCCCTCGGCTAATTGATCATCTAGCCGCCATGTCTAATAAGTTCTGGCGATTCTAATTCTCGACTCGTCTCAGCATGGCTCCTCAGTAGTAACATGGTACCAAATATAAGAGCCTGAGTTGTATCCCCGACTATAAGCTGAATAGGTTCTAAGTAAGGATTGAGTAAGGCCTATAGGTGTAGGTGAGTAAAGAAGGGCAGTAAGCAGGGACTAAAAAATAAAAGGCTCCTTAGCGGGATAGGTAATAGAGGTACCCAGAAGGGATATGTATGTGATACCCAGAAGAGTTCATAATAAGGCCATCAATAAGTCATCACCACAAGGAACACAAAGAACACAAGATGTATGTACAATTTTCTTTTTATTATGGACTACAATCCTTAAGGTTTATCAGCAACAAATGAATAGAGTATAACTCTACAAGAGCACCAGCTCTATATGCAAGACTCAACTTACATCCTCAACACCAATTGAGATGAGGCAACAATCCTCCACAAATATCAATACGTCACAGGTACGCGACCTGTCAGTAGTGCAGCCCACGTGTGTACACGCCTTGGCTCACTACAGCCTGCGTATGTACGTGGCCAGTCTACAATGCAACATGCGTATACTTCTGAGCAACTAGGGTTTTTCTTTGCTTCACACACTCGGATCCTTTGCAACCTGCAATCACATTCTCTTCTGTCTCTCACTGTCCAATCTGACCCACAATTAGTCACAACACATCCAAGCTCTCCAATAGTCTATTCATGCTCCACAACCAATCAATATGAATGCTAACTCAATCATGTATAAGCAACTAATATACCATAGCAATCATATCACCACTGAATCACAAGAGTACTACTCACTCCATAAGTAAACATAAATCACATCATAGTAGCCATACCAAGAATGCCCTAAGCATTCACAACACAACAAGCAATAGTATCCATAAAGACAATAATGTAACCATACTAGAATCTTAGTGACAGATCTAAGTCCATAGAATGCAGATCTGGAACCTGCTTCAGTCTTCAACAACCAGTCATCAACTCAAACACAAATCTCCATGATTTTATCCACTGTGCACGCCCTGTCCTCATACAGCCTGCATGTGTACATGCCATGTTCCATTACATCCCACGTATACCTCAGAAATTAGGGTTTCTGAAGCTCCGAGACTTTTTCCGTCAAGATCTCAGACATTGCTGAAACTTTGATGTATCCATGAGACCCTCCTCACGCTCTCTTTCTCAAAATAGATCTTCAATCATGCTCAAGAGATACACACAAAAGATACACAAGAGATACTCCCAAAAAATGTACGTTTCACAAGAGACCCTAGCCTCTTATTTATACTCTTCATATTCTAGATCACTTAACCCACTTCTAGGTCACTTAACCCATTTCTAGGTCACTTAACCTATTTTCCTCATTTTAGGGTTAACCACTTTCCATAAATAGAAAGTTCTACATTACTTTATCATTTAAATATTCCTCCTCGATTTTGTCACCTTACTTTAATATTTAAATAATCATTCTTGATTTTGTCACTTCACTTTATCATTTAAACAATAATTTCTTCTTCTCAAGCACTTTGACTTCTTTGACCTTATTGGGCTTCAAGCCATTATATCAGGGTCCTTCAACTTTGTAAGGCCATAACTCTCAAACCATGAGGAGTTATGTGACGTTCCACATACCACCGAAAATGGCATGACAAGTACTATCCATCTAGGATAGTTTCACCAAAAAATTCATTGATATTCATGTCATTATTCCACATACAAGCATGGTTCATCTAACCGTACTTCTAGGATAACTCAACCACAAAACGTCTTCCCGTGAGGGATTTCACCATAAGGGGACCACTTATGAGTTCATCCATTTGTACACATTATCAACCATGATAAGACTATAATGATTCATCTTTGCATCAATCCACCACTGCATCATATACATCAACTATGCATCATGTATCAATGACAACTCATTGATCCATCTTCATCATATCAATGAAAACTCATTGATCCATATTCATCTATGCATTCTCATCAAGGACAATACATATTACATTACCTCAATCATCAATCAATCAATCACTTGACATCAATTAATGACATCAATCAATTAAACCATTGGCATCAATTAATCACTTGACATAAATTAATGACATCAATCAATCAAATCTTTTTCATCAATTACAACCTGATCCAACACTCATAACCTAAATTAAATGGCTAATGCAACAAGGTAAGTTCACCCCTGTTTAAATCTCTAGAATGGTTTTGAACAAATTCATTATGTGCACAAGTTTGAATTCCAGAGCATCTGAAGAATAAAATCAAGTATCTCGAGACTGTGTTGATACTCAAACTATCAAAACTAAGTTAAACATGCTACAGAGGTATGCGTTCAAGTTTTTCAATTCGTTGGTCATGATTTATATATACATATGATCTCTTACAAGGTCTCTAACTATGTTCTAGTTGCAGGTAAAATGTCGTCGAGAAATCCAACCACCAGACACTCGCTGAGAGCACCCAAGCTAAAGATGAGACAGGTGAAGGTTCTTCTTCGGGGACTGTGAGGCAGTTGGAGTACGCTCCCACTGTAGAGATTATCATTAAAACATCAAATAAGAAATCCTTTGTCCAACCTCCAGTTTTTGGTGATACAGAAGAAAGAACTGGATCCAAAATAATGCTCCCATAGTGGGGGGACCTTTTCAACTGAATCAACTGGGAAGAATACCCAAGTGTATCCCACTCAACAACTCAGACATAAGGGCGCTCGATGACCAGGTGTTCCTGAACATCTGACGGTCATATTTACACATGGTGGCCAATAGAACCTCAGTTTTCCCTTGCATAGAGGTTCAAAAATGGCTAATCGACCATACAAACGGGCATAAGTGCTTGATCAACGATGAGAATGATGGGTGTGTCAGATTTTTCCTCCCGACAGAGGTCCATAAGTACTACAAACTCAGAGACCCAGAAGAGCAGCTAAACACGGACTTCATGGTGAAGTTCTGTGAATTCCATGACACTAGCCGGTTGATGGCCTCATGGTGGAAGGAGGACAAGAAGTTTACCAACCGGAGCAATGGCTGCTATGGGATGGTTAATTTGAGGGAGCCATATATCTATTTTATGGCTCTCATATGCCAACTGTATGGAGAGAAGGACTGCTCCAAGTTTTTGGAAGCATGGATTCCCTTGGCATACATAGTGGTGATTTTCGGAAGCAGATTCAATTGGGGAGCGATAATTTCTAAACAATTGAGCATCTATGTACAATAGGCTCAAACGTCGAAAGAAGGGGAAGCACCTGCATTCCACATGGCCTCGTACTTGCTCGATGTTATATGCGCGAGAAATTTCTTCGTCGGCATGAATCTAAGATGGCATGTTACAGAGCTCCATGTTCATGTTTATTTCAGCATAATCTGGGAGAATAGGTACAAAAAATACTACGTGCTCATCTGCGATGAATTCATCACTCGTATTCATTTTATTTATTCGAAGGAGAATGCCCAAGATTATCCGCAGCAGCCAATAAAATGGTAGCTAAAGTGGGCCACTGGTATTTGGATGAAAACTCAACCTATATCAGACTTTTCGGGGCCACCGGAGTGCCACATCTACTACCTACTCACGTCCCAGACCGGCTCATTGTGGGAGAAATATGCTATCAAACTATCCGACAGGGCTATAACGCCACACTAGTCAAGGACAAGACGCGATCTTTCACTAGCACATTTGGCCCATTTTGTGACGGTTGTTTCGATGCTTATGCGACGTTATGTCATTGATATGGCGATGAATTTGGAGTCTCTGAAACGTCGGTTTAGGTGACGTGGTATTTGCGACGAACTTGAGAAAATGTCTCACAAGCGACGATATAGGCAAATTTTCTCAAACTAACTTTTCGTCTATATTGCGAAAACAACTTTTATAGTTAAACCGACGCATCAACAGAAGTCGTCGTCGCATATTCGACGACAACTTCTTTGTTTTTTATGTAGCTAAACCGATGCAAACAATAGAAGTTGTCATAGAATAGGCGACGACCACTTTCCATTGTTTATATAGTATAACCGTCGCATAGATAAAAGTTGTCATCGGCTATCCGACGACAACTTTCCGTTGTCTATGTGGAAAAACCGTCGCATAGATAGCAGTTGTTGTCGGATAGATGACAACAACTTTCCGTTGTCTATATGGATAAACCGTCGCATAGATCAAAGTTGTCGTCGGATATCCGACAACAACTTTCCGTTGTCTATATGGCAAAACCGTCGCGTATATAAAAGTTGTCGGCGGATATCCGACGACAACTTTCCATTGTCTATATGGAAAAACCGTCGCATATATAAAAGTTGTCGTTGGATATCAGACGACAACTTTCCGTTGTTTATATAGCAAAACCATCGCATATATAACAGTGGGCATTGGATATGCGACGACCAAAATTAAAAAAAAATAAAAAAAAAAAATATTTTGGGCATCAATTTTGATATTAATATTAATATTAAATCCCAAAGGTTATTGCATGAGCCCCATATTGATTTCAAAAAGCCTTGGGACTTCTTTTATGGAGCTTATCAAGGCTCGCCAAAAATATGTGGGGATGGAGTCATACTCTTTGGAGCCAATCATGGCACTATGCTTGGAGAAAAAATCTATGTTCGAGGAGGCCTCATTTTTCCATATCTACATGGATTTTAATAAAAATTAGGATATGTTGTCAAAATAAGCCATCATGCTACAAGGCTCCTTGTGGGAATGTGAATACAAGGACAATGCTCTACTAGAAGCTACTCAATTGTCTATGTTTTGATGTTTGGTTGATAGGTCTTTGGCTTGAAAAAATACATATTTCAGCAATGTAGCTAAGATGAATATATCTAGATCCATCTTATAGAGGGAGATCTTCCAAGGATGTTGTGAAATCATCTTTTGAACATCAATGCTCTTAGACTCTATCCAAATGTCATGAATATGTTTGCTACAATATCATATCCTTCAAAGAATGTGCTTAGATATATCAAATCATGAAAATAGGAAGCTAGATATGGAAAATAAACTTCTCAACTATCTAATTTCCAAAAACCAAGAAAGAGAATAATGGAAAATAAATCTAGGTTCTAGGGTAGAGCAAGTCTCTTCTTAGGTATCTAGTCT
>ML846513.1:49787-85381 GCA_009831015.1 Picea engelmannii
ATATATATGTTGCTGTAAGTCATAAGAGTGGATCTCCCAACATATGCTAATTTAAATGCTTCATGAACATTAAGTTAACATAAATTCTATCAAATTTATTAAATATATTTAATGTAATATTAGAGATAATAATTTTGCACAATCACTGGAATCGAGGGGCTAAGTTGATGTCCCTAAGGATATTAAGAAACAATATATAGCCATTACAACATAACACTAAGTGATGTGTTGTTATAGTTATAATAATAATAATAACAACAACATATAACCTTACCTTTACAAATTTACAAAACCTTTGTGCAACCTTGTGCATTTTACAAGGTTAATTAGAAACATTTAAAAATATATATTTTATTTGATAGTGCATTTGCACAATCGTATACTTGAGAGGTTAACATTGGGAAGGGTCTTGGAAATCATGTAATTATTACCAAAAACAGAGATTGCAATTCCAACATTGGGCACAGGAAAGGAAGACAACCACGTGCCATACAATGCATGGTTGAAACAAGTTTGGTATTTACTTTACAGATGGATAGGAAGAGAGAAATCATTGATGCCCTCTAACATTTGAACTAGCCTTGATGTGCACTCAAACATTTTTTATGTTAACTATATGGCTCCTTACATCTCCTAGTAGATATGTTTGGGTAGTATTGATATCCTACTTTCCATCACTAAAACTCTCGGTTTACTCAATAGAATGAAGCAAGTTGTTCAATTTAGGACAATACGTAGTTGATTTGGCTTCCAAATTTACAACAAAAAAAAGCATATGGAATTGTTCTTACGTGTCTTTGCTACATCACCTATTGTATGCTTGACCGTAGTGGGAGGTATTAAACCATAAACTTTGGGTAGTCAATCATGAATATAATGGGACTATGTGACCCACCAAGAGTTCACCTTCAACCTTTTACATTTTGAACAACTACATACTACTGAAGTATCATAAAGGAGATCCAGTTCACAATGAGGTACATCGGCCCAGGATTGTTGCTAGAAGATGTCATGTTACAATTAATGGGGTAAAGTGGATCCCCATTTTCATCTGCCATTTGTATATGATATCTTGCTTCCAATAGGAAATTGCAATGTTTTTGGACTAGTGGAATATTGTTCACATCCGAACTCGAACCTGAATCATCATCCTGCAAAATTCAATGCATAATTATTCAAATGCACATGCAAAAGTATCATAAATTCATTCAGATAATCATAATATAAATAAAATTTAGATATACTACAAATGGAAAATGATAACTTGATGAACTTTGAATGATATTGAATGAGTTGGAATCTTAATAATTTTCCATTTGACATTATCACATTTTTTCTCCCTGTATTTGACCCAAAACCACAATTAGTACGTGTCTACATTCTTAAAATAAATTTTGGGAAGCATGTAGCATTGTAACTTCAAACAAATTTTTGAAGGTATTTTTTAAGTAACTAGTCCCCCTCTCTCTCTGATCCAAAAAGGATCTAGACAAGACTAAGAACAACTCAGAACTCGTAGAAGCAACTCAGGAAGCTCAGAATGGCCTCAGCAGACAGAGAAAGGGTAAAAATTCAAAGTTCTCAAAACTCAGTGAAAATGACATTATCGTGAAGATCGCGTCACAATATTTCTAACGGCGCAAACAACTCATCAAATAGAGTTACTGATCGAAATATATCCGCGGTCAAAGTTTGGTTAACCTAGCCCAATTAGTAGGGAGATGAGTCAGCGTATGTACTGCTAACGTCAGCATCCGTACAATACACGTGGCAGGAGAAGGAGGTGACATGTGTCATGTTGACATCAACATGGTGACATGGCAGCACCAGAGGCTACCATGTGTCACCCATATTTGGCACTTCTGGACCGATTCATGGACCAGTAGGATTTTGCCATGTGGCAGTCAGTACGGTCTGTACAGTGATGTGGCACCAACATGGCATGATGATGTGGGATGGTGAGTTGGAAGTGATGTGGCATCCATACGATGACGTGGTGATGACATGGAATATTGACATTACAGTGGATGACGTGGCTGAATAGGAGGCTTCCACATGGCAGTGGGAAAATGCCCAATGACAGCCCATATCCGAGAATTTGAAAAAATATATGATTTGGCGGGTCCGCCAAATCTGGTGGGACGACGCCAAATCCCACACCAACTACCGGATAGAGCCTGGTTATATGTGTGTGTGTGTGTGTGTTTGGTTACAACGATAAATCCAAAAGGGTGAGGCCTGCGGGTTTGACCCCGGGACCTCCTCCCTCCTTAATGCCTTAATACTCACGTCATAACCAACAGGACAATGACCCTTCATTGTAATGAATGCCCATAAAATTACTTAAAAATTGCATCTGCCTAAGCCCAGGGAGAGGGTGCACATACGTACAGTTGGACACGCTTTTTGAGACAGGGTGCGTCAACATTAATTGCAGGTTGCAGGGCATAGAAACCGAGACAGAATTCTTCTTGGGCCTAGGAGTGCCAAAGTCAGATCGAGGCGTGGAGACAGTCATTTTTGGGTAATTTGACGCCACAAATTCAGTGGTGTTGTCTGTTTTTTTATCTGAGCAACATTTCTGCAGCTTGATTTCAGAATGAGGTATACTTATGCATTTTGCCAAAAAAAATTGTTGAGTTAATGAAAAAGCCTACCCATTTGAGAGAAAGACCCAGAGACGTATTCCACCAGGGACAAACTCTATTATCAAGTTTTTGTGTTCATATTTGATGTGTCTCTTCATTATTGACTTTTTCCTTCTTTAATGGTGCACTTTAATTTATGTTCATTTAATGTAATTCTTTATAAGACACTCGATGAAAAGATCTTGGATCATGTTGGTATCAGAGCAGTCATCTTTGACTTGAATTGTTGAGTGTGAATGCTTATTAGGGATAAGCATAAGCAGGGTGAAGGAACTCTTAAGACTTTCAATCTTGAAGTTGGTCGTGCATCCCGAAGGAAGAAAATGGCAAAAGAAGACAAGCGTGATGAACAGGAGAAAAACTTTCATATGGTCTTTTATCGCATGTCAGAAATGGTCGAATGAATGTATGTAGATTACGAGAAGAGGATGAAGAAGAAAGGGAAGAAAAAGGAAGTTGTTGGCACAGGGGCAGACCCAGGGTTCAATGCTTCAACAACGCACCAACAAAACCCTAACTACCGACCCTTTCGACAACACCTACGAAGCATATGAAGTCTCACCCGAGGTAGAGGCAGGGGTGGTTGCAGGACTCAAATGTCTGCAACCTAGCCGGGACACAGATCTATGATTATACCACTTAATAAAGCACTTAGAAGTTAACATTCATCAATAATTAACCCTTGTTCACATCGCAGATCCAAACCCTAATTACAAAACAATGCAGTATTCTACCAGATCTAACACATTTAAGCACTTAGCATATGGAAAAAGACCAGATCTAACATTCATTCACCTTACCAAGAACTAATATATTATATGAGATGCATCATACATAAAGATATCAGCACTAAGCATAAATCACATCACTAACATACAACCATAATGCAGAAAACAACCATAACACAAGATATACGTGGTTCACCCCTGTGTGGGGCTATGTCCACCAACTCTTCGTCTTCTTTATTATATTTTGCTCCTTACATGCACAAAGCCTCAGAACCCTCTCTGCATAGGATAGGAGATCTGCACGCACCTCTCCAGATCCTCCTTCCCCAATATAGGTTTAAGCACAAAACCTTCTTACTGTCTATACACAAGCTTCTTACAATCACTTGCACGTAGCTCTGCAAGTTCTTAACACATAGCATGCACAAAGCATTCACAACTAATCACACTTAGCACATTGGCCTCTTCCTACATCACCTAGATATCTATTTATACATTACAAAATGGGCCTAGACATGGGTAAACCCATGGGCCGACATCCCATACCCGTTACATAAACCCTAATCCCAAAAACTGCCCTAAAAAGGGGCCGAGATCCCGCAATCTTCGCTTCGACTTGCGCTCTGCCTTCGAACAACCTTTCGAAGTCCCAAAAGAGGTCAAACATGACCAAGGATATACAAAACTTGGTCAAGGGCCAACAGGCCCCCAACACTCACCGGTGACTCGTCCCGAGTCACTCTAGTCTGGGTAACTCTGCCTCAAAACCCTTGAGCTTGGCTCGAGATGCTTCAACCTGTTGTTGCGCCAAGGCCTCCTGCTTGGTGAACTCTTGAATAACTCCCTCGTTCACAGATCCTTCTAAGCGTTGTTCTACCGAAGTGACTACCTATTCTAGCTTTGCTCCTCGGCCTTCAATCTCCTCAAAAAGTAGGCAAGTTGCATCCTGGATTGGCTGGAGTTTCTGAGTCACTTCCATGACTTTTCTTTGTATGGCATGAACCTGTCGCTGAGTCGTGCACTGTTCTTGGGATCTTTTCATCCTCTCAACTGTTGACAGGAGTTTCAATTGCGCTTGTATTGTTGTTGCTTGTTGCTTTTATTCTTGGAGCTGCGACTCCAGTGTCTTCAGTTCAGGGTCCTCGGTAAGGCGCTCATAAGTCTGCGCACTGCAACTGCTTAGTTGTTTACATTCCATGACTAATGATTTGATCCTTTCAACTATGCTCAGGGAAGTTGCTTCTCTCTAGTCTCGCACTTCCTACGGAGTGCTTGGCACTATTTGTGTGACCCTCTGTTGAAGTTGTTGAATGGCTTCTGCAAGCTTCATGAATTGATTTACTACCGAGCCTTCTTCCATATGCTCTAAGCTTGTCACAGAGCGAAGTTCTCTGTTGACTACTTATTTAAATCTGACCTACTCCACGAGTAGTTTTCCTTTATCCTGCTGGATTTGCACTTTATTTTCTTCGAACTTGGTTTGGAGGTCGTCCTTTTCCTAGTGTGCAACTCAGTGTTGCTCTATGATTTCCTCTTGTGATTTATTTAGGGACACTATGTCCTATTCTTTTTCTTCCTGCACTCGATGAAGGAGCTTCGGTCATGTCAGCTATTCTGTGGAGTTGGGCAGGATCATCTCCCAACTCTGGTTCTTATAGTGGCGGGGGCGCAGTGGGCACTATGCGACTAGAGTGAAGGGCTTGTTGTACACCTCTTATCTCTGTCTCAATTATATCATACATGGATTTTTGTTTGGCTTCAGTTCTCTACAAAATATCTTCAGAGGCATCTGATACAGATGCGATAATGAAGTCGAATTCATCGACCATGAGTACAATCTGTAGCTTTGGCTTACTCGCTTTGGACTTCTTCCGCGATGTAGGTTTCGTGTGGAAAACCTTTCTTTTCTTGGATGTCTCTTCCTCTTCAAGGGGGTTCCTAGGCAGTGTTACTTTGCCTTGCTTCTGCTTGTCTTCTTCCCCTTCTTGCTCTTCTTTTTCCACTTCGTCATCTCCTCCTCCACTAGGTGAATCTGATGCAGTCTCTTCTGATGTGATGTGTATTTCCTGTACATATTTCTTCTTTTTCTTCCTGCTATTGTTGGGTGCATAATACTCTTCGCGAGTAACCACCAAACTTCCAACGAGGTTGGGATCGGACAGTGTTTCCTGGTCGAATGGTATAAGGAACTCTACGGGCCATTCCTTAGTAATTTCTTCCAGGTCCTCCTCTGTGAGCTTGTAGTAGGATTGAATCTCTTCTTTACTTTCGTCTGCATGAGTAGTAATATAAATAAAATGCCTATCTACGTGGAACTTCATAAGGGGCCTGAGCCTGCCCAGGGTATTCAGTGTCATATGGGGGAAAGACTCAATAAACCACTTCAGCTGCAGGTAGTAGGTATGGAATACTGTGTTTGACTGCCATTGTTTCCCCATATTGCTTGAATACCAGATCGTGGTGAATTTCACAGCTAGTGGCTTGAACGACTCAATGTCAAGGAAGGTTGCACCTTCTGACATCTCCCAAGCAGTGAATGTGATGAGGATCAACAACCAGCTAAAATGGAACTCATAGCCCTGATCTTGAGCTTCACGACAATCCAGTTCTAACTGATTGACTAGGTAACTAGTCTAGTTCATCTGTAGTCCTTCCACGCATTTTCCTGTGAGGTCAAGGACAAACCCTGTGACCTGTGTGGGTTTTTTCTTTCTTACTATCTTACCAGAAATCAACTAGAAATCAAGGTGCACTGCACCATTATGAATGGAGGCTACCTTGTAGCCTCGCGTCCCTTTCTCTACATTGTTGTAGGTGTCTTTGATCTTCTGTGCCAGGGCGTGATCTGCAGCCTTCTCTGGATAAAAGTCTTGTGGGTCTGGTCCCTTCATGCTCAATCTGGTGATCCTATGGATCAGCGCCGGATCGATAGTGATGCGTCGGTCTAACAATAGATACCTGCCATGGAAGCACGACAGCAGAAGCTTAATGCACGCGTTAACCTCCTGGTGCCTTATGAAATGTGGTATCTTCATCACATTCAAGACAGTGGACCTCGTGATGTCCATAGTCCACGACTGGGAGATGATATTTGATTTCTTCCCCTTGGTATTGGTCAAATATTTGTGAGGTGCGAGCATGCCATAGCTCTTGCGGTATCCTAGGTTATAGTCACTGATCTTCAAGGTTGGAATCCTCTCCAACTGCGGTATGACTACTTGTATTCCCTTTGGAAAGTACGCAGTGATGACTATGTAGTCGAATTCCCTCGAGACACTGTCATGACTCACCACACAGGGTAGGGGTGCGATGTAGTTGGGTAGGATGGATGGAATTAGCTTTGCATGCCAAGTCATCACAATGCTTGGTTCTTTTCTCGATCGTAGCTCAGGATGGTCTAGATCCACGAGAAGTCGACGGGAGGCTTTCACTCCTTACGTCGATGAGGCTTGGATGCCTACGGACATCACCTTCACGGCCATGAGGTCTATTAGAATATCTTCGATGAATTTTTCTGTTGCGATAATTTCGTCCGACATGCACACTCGAGATCTAATATCTCAGGTCGGTGAACAATAATCAATGTAACAGAATGGATGGCAAGGTCTCAATGATCACCGCGCAAAATAAACTAGTTCTCTATGGGCTCGGATAATCACAATTGGAAAAAGTGTTCTTGGTGCAATGCTCGATGGGATAAATAGATATCACCATAACAATTTCTTTCAATGGGTCACAAAGCCTTATTCAATGCAATTCCATCCGTTATGGCGCAGTCCCAACGGTCCAATGGTGTACTTTCGGGCCATAACTTCTTTCCTAACCATTCAGGAGCATCGATCGAATAGTCATATTTATTTGTCATGGAAAAGTGCCAACCTGTGTTGTACTGATATCCCGACGAAGTTCAAATTCTGGAAACCTTCCTTCTGCGAAGTTGTTTCTGGAGATTCTTGCAATTTTTCTAACTTTGCCCTCTTCTTACTAATATTTCTAGCCTTCTTTCCTATGATTTGAATCACTGGTTTCCTCTTTCCATTATCATTCTTATCTCCTCTTGGCATGATAACTTTGCACTGTGGAGGTTCTTTCATAGGGTTCAAAGGTAATACTTCTTCTCTTTCTGGGGTAGGTGCTCTACTCTCTTGTAAAAACATGTGTCTCCAATATTCATGTGTCCTTTTAACTTCGACATTCATATATTTGGTCTTTAGTAGCTTTGATTGGTTCTCTTGTTCTTCCAGTAAGTGTGCTATTCTCTTAGCCATGAAATCTCTTAGTTCTTGCTTTTCTTGTTCTAGATCCTCCTCTTCTTGTTTCCTTCATATCTGATCTTTCTCAATCCAGGTTTTTCCTAGCAATATAGCAAATGGGGCATTGTTCTCAACAAACTTAATGATCTCAAATTTTTCTTATGTCAAAGTGCCATGAACACTCATAGATGTCTGGGTAAGTCTTCCACATAGGGTTAGCAACTTTCATCTAAATAATCTTATTCCTTCTAATGAAGGAACCATAGCAGTCTTTCCCAAAATTTTCCAAGTTCTTTCTGTCATGATATTCACTTGTGTTTCCTCATCCAGGACATAGTCTATGTCGAAATCTCCTATTCTTGTTTCTATGTACTCTTTCTCTTTTAATACCTCTAATAAGTTGATATTTTTGTGGTCATTCAAGGTTTCTTTCATTTGTAGTAATACAGTCTCTGATTTTTTGTGGGATTCTATCATATCCTTAGTTTCTTGGTTTGTCTCATATTTTTCTTGTTTCATATTTATCTTTTCAACTTTAGCAATCATTCTAGGACAATCTAAAATTTCATGGTCCATAGCTTTACAACAAAGACAACTAGGTCTTCTACCAGGGAATTCCTTAGCAAGATGTCTCGGTCTTCTACAACTGTAACAAAGAGTTAATCCTATCTTTCTCTTAAATGATCCCCAACCCTTCCTGTACTACGCACTGGGATCATAGTAACTAATCTACAAAAAATTCTTTCTAGGATATTGCATCCATTTGTTAGTCCAAACACTCTTTCTATGCATAGGGATAACATACCTTTCATTATTTCTATCAGATCTATTCATATCAAATCTTCTTTCTTCTAACTGTGCCCTAGTTTTCAGATTAGGAATTTTTTTATCAAACATACCTAGATCCATTCTTTCAAAATAAAAAATTTCACTTATCTTACCTTTCTCAGAGCACAAAGATTCAATACCTTACCTCTTTTCTTCAGATTGGACTTCTCTTCTCAGCACAGAGCTTCGCGAGTCAATGTTGTGCACTAAAGCAAAAGATCTATGCATAGAGATTTCTTTTCTTCAGTTCCCAACAATCACAGTTTCAGGTCCTGACAACGGAACCATTTATTGGCACAGGGGAAGACCCAGGGTTCAAATCTTCAATAGCGCACCAACAAAACCCTAACTATTGGTCCTTTCAGCAACACCTACGAAGAAAATGAAGTCTCACTCGAGGTAGAGGCAGGGGTGGTTGCAAGACTCAAATGTCTGCAACCTAGCTGGGACACAGATCTATGATTATACCACTTAATAAAGCACTTAGCAGTTAATATTCATCAATAATTAACCCTTATTCACATCGCAGATCCAAACCCTAATTACAGAACAATGCAGTATTCTACCAGATCTAACACATCTAATCACTTAACATATGGAAAAAGATCAGATCTAACATTCATTCACCTTACCAAGCACTAAGCTATTATACCAGATGCATCGTACATAAAGATATCGGCACTAAGCATAAATCACATCACTAACATACAACCATAATGCACAAAGCAACCATAACACGGGATATATGTGGTTCACCCCAGTGTGGGGCTAATTCCACCAACTCTTTGTCTTCTTTATTATCTTTTGTCAATCTCCTTACATGCACAAAGCCTCAAAACCCACTCTACATAGGACAAGAGATCTGCGCGCACCTCGCCAAATCCTCCTTCCCTGAGCTAAGTTTAAGCACAAAGCCTTCTTACTATCTATACACAAACTTCTTACAATCACTTGCACTTAGCTCTGCAAGTTCTTAACACATAGCATGCACAAAGCATCCACAAATATTCACACTTAACACATTGGCCTCCACAACTATTCACACTTAGCACATTGGCCTCTTCCTACATCACCTAGATATCTATTTATACATTACAAAATGGGCCTAGACATGGGTAAACCCATGGGCCGACATCCCATACCTGTTACATAAACCCTAATCACAAAAATTGCACTAAAAAGGGGCAGAGATCCCACGATCTTTGCTTCGACTTGCGGTCTGCCTTCGACCAGCCTGTCGAAGTCCCAAAAGAGGTCAAACATGACCAATGATCTCCAAAACTTGGTCAAGGGCCAACATAAGAACATGTTTATGATGATGCTTCAGTAAACCAAGGGGTTGGGGGAGACCCTCCTGAGCCTCCATCTTCACCATCAAGTTCTAGTTCTTCTTCCTCTGAGCATTCTCATCATTCTCATGATTCTATCCATAAAGCCTCTTTTAAGAAACCATTATTAAAGCTTGATGTAAAATTTTCTTTACCTATGTTTAATGGAGATGCTAATCCTAAAAAGATAGATAATTGGATCCGACAGGTTGAAGTATATTGTCGTGTTCAACATATTGATGAAGAGGAAGTTAAAGTGAAACTAGATTCTCTCTGATTGGAAGGCACCACTCTTGTATGGTGGGAGAGTAAGCTTCATAACAGAAGTAAGTTTGGTAATCTTCTTTCCTCGTGGTTATAATTTAAATCAGCGATAAGGAAGCAATTTTATCCATTGGGTTATTTACATAAAGCAATGATGGAATGGAAAACTTTAAGGCAAAGTAAAGGTCAAACTGTACAAAGTTTCACAGAGGAATTTAGGAAGAAATATCTTGCATTAAACATCCCTTGGATTCTTATGAAACTTTAATGAAGTGTATTGGCGCACTTCACAGTTATATTCGTCATACTTTGCTCTTGTTTAACCTCACTAGCCTTGATGAAGTTTGTGTGAAATCCACTCACCTTGAGAACAGGGGAAAGCTTGTTCAAGAATATCCCACAAAGAAACCTTCCAATCTCCCACATAAACCTTTCAAGAAGTTTAAAAGGAAGGAAAAGAAGACCGCTACAGTGATGAGAGAAGGAGGAAATCCATCTTGCACTCATTGCAAGAAAAATGGTCACAATGATGAACATTGTTGGAAATGACATCCTGAGAAGATATTGAAGTCGTTTGATGGAAAGGGGAAGACAAAAACCATTGCTACAGTGCAACTAGATATTGGTTCCGTTTCAAGAGACGAAGGAAAGATCACAACGGTTGGAGTACAAGGGAAAGATTCCCTTCATGCTAGTTCAAATTCCAATAATGAATCTCATGATGATGAATGAAAGAGGAATGAATTATTTCACATAAGAGTTGTATCTAAACACACTAAAATAGATACATTATTTGATCTAGGTTCCCAAGTAAACTTAATATCTGAAGCACTTGTCAAGAAGATGGGTCTTGAAACAAAACCACGTCTGAAGCCTTATCCTCTTGGTTGGGTATGTGATAAATCAAAACTTAATGTCACCAAACAATGTAGGGTCATATTTTCTATTGCTTCAAAGTTGATTGATGAAGTGGATTTGGATTTTGTATCACTTTATATATGTGGCATAGTGTTGGGAAGTCCTTATCTTATGATAGCAAAGAAGTCTTCTTTTGTCATGAGAACAAGTACCAACTTAATAAAGGGGGAGTGGAATATATTGTTAGAGCTCACATCATGAGGGTAGATACAACACTTGTTAGTGCATGGAAAATGAAGAGACTCATAAACACTAATAAGAGATATGTACTCATGGTCGTAAGAGAGAAAGATGTCGGGACATACGATGCTTTCCAAGGATGTGATCCTTCTCATAAGAAGGAATTAATTGATATCGTTTCTAAATATGATGATGTTTTTCAGGAACCATATGGATTACCTCCTAAGAGGGAAACCCAACATGAGATGCATCTTCACCAGAATTCTCCTCTTCCTAATGTGGGCATGTACAAGATGTTAGTTGTGGAGATGACAGAGATCAAGAAGCAACTACAGGGCTTATTGGATCAAGGGGTCATCAGGTCCAGTTCATTTCCTTGTGTTTCTCCGATCATGATGGTGCCAAAGAAAGATGGCACATGGTGAATGTGTGTCGATTACCGGGCCTTAAATAAAATCACGGTGAAAAATTGATACCCTCTTCCTCGTATAGATGATTTACTTGATCAATTAAAGAATGTTGTTTATTTCACTAAGTTGGATTTGCATAGTGGATACTATCAAATCAGGGTTGCGGAACAGGATGCATGGAAGACTACCTTTAAAACCATATAGGGATTGTTTGAGTGGTTAGTTATGTCGTTTGGGCTTTGTAATGCTCTAACTTTCATGTGTGTGATGAATGATGTATTCAGGACTTTCCTAGATGACTTTGTGATTGTATATTTAGACGACATTCTTATTTTTAGAGGTACTTGGGATGAACATGTGAGGCATGTAAAGCAAGTATTGGATACTTTGCAAAGGGAAAAGTTGTATGTAAAATTGTTTAAATGTGAATTTGGCAAGATTGCACTTGTATACTTAGGCCATATGGTAGGAGGAGGACAATTAAAAATTGATCCTTCCAAAATTGATGTAATTGTAAATTGGCTTGAGCCAAAAAGTGTAACCGATATCCAGAGCTTCTTAGGTGCAGTCTAGTATTGGAGGAGGTTCATTTCAAACTTCTCCTTTATCGCAGCTCCTTTGCATGCCTTAACCAGTGTGAAGAACATTTTTCAATGGGAAGGAAAGAAAAAAATATATTTCGACACTTTGAAGGAGAAGATCAGTACCACACCAGTATTAGCATTGTCGAATCTTTAACAACCTTTTGAGATCGAGACAGATGCTAGCAGATACGCCATGGGTGCAGTATTGATGCAATATCGTAATCCTATCTGCTACCACTTTGAAACTTTTAACCAAGTTGTTGTGAACTATCCTACATATGATAAAGAGTTGTATGCATTAGTTCAAAGCGTAAAAAAATGGAAGCACTACTTGTTAGGGAAGGAAACAATCATACATATAGATCACCAACCCTTACAATATCTCCAAGAACAGAACAAACTGCAACAATATCGACACTACAGATGGATGGGTTTTCTACAACAATTTCATTTGGTAATCGAGTAGAAAAAGGGTACAAGTAGCAAGGTAGTTGATATGCTTTCTAGACCTCCTATTGTTGATTCTTTTATTTTGAAGAATACTTATTTAGATCATAATAACTATGTGGAGCAATATTCCATTGATGAATATTTTAAAGAAGTATATTAGAAGCTAACCGATGGTACACAGGTAGAGAACTATTGTCTACAGGGAAAACTACTCTACCATCTTGGAAAAATATGTATTCCTACAAGTGAACAAGTCCATGAAATATGATAAGCTCAGACTTCTCTTGTGTTTAGGCATTTTGGGGTAGGAAAAACTATGGCTCATTTACATAGGTTTTTTTACTGGCCTCAAATGAAATCAATTGTAACTAAATATGTAAAGGGGTGTGTGATGTGTTCTACTTGTAAACCCACTAATAGAAAACTGGGGGTATACTCACCACTTCATGTTTCATCCCATCCATGGGAAAGTATCTCCATGGATTTTGTAGGGGGTTTACCAATGTCAAAAGGGGGTCATGGCTATGTGTATGTTGTAGTGGATAGGTTCAGAAAGATGTGTTTCTTGATGCCATGTAAAAAGCAGATCACTGCTAAGCAGAATGCTAAACTCTTCTTTCAGTATGTTTGGGTTCACTTTGGGTTACCCACATCCATTATCTTGGATCAAGATACTCGATTCATTGGATATTTTTGGACAAGCTTGTGGAGAATGATGGACACCAAATTGAAGAGGAGCATTGCTTTGCATCCAAAGGCTGATGGACAGACATAAGTGGTAAACCGAACAATGGTACTTTTTCTTCGAGGCTACTGCAGCAAGCATGCCAAGTTATGGGATGAATAGATACCCTATGTACAACATGCTTATAATCGAGCCTTACATTCCTCCACTCAGTGTTCACCATTTGAGACATGTTTTGGGTACCTACCTAAGGTTCCTTTGGAATTGATGTATGGGGGAGATACCGATGCAAATGAAGAAAGAACAGAGGACAGAGCTCACAAGTTCATCCTGAGGATCCAGCAGGTGCACCAGACAGTCAGGGAACAATTGGAGAAAAGTCAAGCACAGTATAAAGATCGTCATGACAAGCACGTGGTTGACCATTAGTTCCAGGTTGGAGACCAAGTATGGCTTCATATCAACAAGGAGATGTTGAAGGGTGAAGGAAAGAAACTCAATCCCATTCATTATGTACCCTTCACTATCTTGGATAAAAGTGGTACCAATGCTTTTTGCCTGGATCTTCGACCTTATATGCAGATTTACTCAGTTTTAAATGTAGAGAACTTGAAACTTTTTTAGCCTCCCATGATCATGGATCAAGATGAGGAAGTTTCAATACCTTCAATTGATGAGTTTTCTCCTGAGTAATTGGATGATTTAAATAAATATATCATCCTAGACAGAAGGACGAGGACTTCACGCAATGGTGATGTTGATTATCTTCTAGAAGGATTAAAGGGCACACATCCAAGCAAGGCAAAGTGGATTGAAAAGGACAAAGTGAGGGGACTCTTCCCTCACTTATATGTTGATTGATGAAATCTTTTGGTGGTCCAAAAATATATCAGTGGGAAGGTGTGATCCAAAAAGGATCAATACAAGACTAAGAACAACTCAGAATTTGCAGAAGCCACTCATGACGCTCAGAATGGCCTCAACAAATAGAGAAAGGGAAAAAATTCAAAGTTCTCAAAACTCAGTGAAAATGAAATTATCACAAAGAGAGTGTCGCAAGATTTCTAACGGTGAAAATGGCTCGTCAAACAGAGTTACGGATCCAAAGATATTTTCGGTCAAAATTTGGTCAACCTAGTCCAGTCAGCTAGGGATGAGTCAACATCCGTACTACTGACATCAACACCAGTACAAATGACGTCAACATCTGTACAACACAGTGTCAGGAGAAGGATATGACATGTGTCATGATGATGTCAGCATGGTGATGTGGCAACACCCGAGGCTGCCAAGTGTCGCCCATATTTGGCACTTCTGGACCGATCCGTGGACCAGTAGGATTTTTCCACGTGGAAGTCTATACGGTCCATACAATGATGTGGCATGGTGAGTTGGCAGTGATGTGGTGTTGACATGGCAGGTTGATGGTGCAGTGGATGACATGGTCGAATAGGAGGCTGCCACGTGGCAGTGGGAAAATTCACGATGACAACCCATATCCGAAAATTTAAAAATATATATGATTTGGCAGATCCACCAAATCTGGTGGGACCACGCCAAATCCGGCACCAACTATCGGATAGAGCCTGGATAGAACCTTCACCAAATTGGCGGAACAAACTTTGGTTATGTGTGTGTGTGTGTGTGTGTGTGTGTGTGTGGTTACAAAGATAAATCCAAAAGGGGGAGGCCCGCGGGTTTGACCCCGAGACCTCCTCCCTCCTTAATGCCTTAATACTCATGCCATAACCAACAGGCCAACGACCCTTCATTGTAATGAATGCCTAGAAAATTACTTAAAAACTACATTTTCCCGAGCCTAGGGAGAGGGGACGCATGCGTACGGTCGGGCATGCTTTTCGAGACATGGTACGTCAACATTAATACTAGGTTGTAGGGTATGAAAACCAAGATGAAATTCTTCTTGGACCTGGGATTGCCAGAGTCAGATCGAGGCGTGGAGACAATCATTTTTGGGTAATTCGACGCCACGAATTCAGTGGTGTTGTCTGTTTTCTGATCTAAGCAATATTTTTGCAGCTTGATTTCAGAATGAGGTATATTTTCCAAATTCTTTTGTTGAGTTAATGAAAAAGCCTACCCATTTGAGAGCAGGATCCGGAGACGTAGTCCACCAGGGATGAACTCTATTATCAATTTTTTGTGTTCAGATTTGATATGTCTCTTCATTATTGAGTTTTTCCTTCTTTAATGGTGCACTTTAATTTATGCTCATTTAATGTAATTATTTATAAGTCACTCGATAAAAATATCATGGATTTCTCTCTCTCTCTCTCTCTCTCTCTCTCTCTCTCTCTCTCTCTCTCTCTCTCACACACACACACACACACACACACACACACACACACACACACTAAAGGTATCAATGTGCTAAATTATGATACACATCCTAAACCTTCACGAAGTACTAATTGTGCAGGTTTGCACTTCTATTTTCATTGTACATTGTTTATTTGGTGTGTTTAAGTCAACATAGTGCACCTTTTCACTTAGTTTGTTAGGCACACTACAAGATGAATTTAAAAAAAAACATCAAGTATGTTTACCATTAATGCGTTGAATATCAAGTGAAAAAAAGAGAAAGAACCTCATTTTGTAAAAGTAAGTTTTTTAAAGAAAACCCTAGTCCTATTTCATTATTTTGCTAGAAGTTATAGGGGAGACTTGTGTAAGAGAGATTTACCAAGGAAGGGTTTGGAGTGGACAATTTTTTCTAAAAAGGAAAATTTGCAAGGGATTGCTATAAACCACATACAAATATGTAGAGGAGAAATTTAAGTACATGCAATTTCATTATATCCATCTAAATTTACCCTCAATTGATTCAAAAGTTTCGTAATTTTTTTTATTTATTCCTATTACTATTTACAATGCATTTTCAAGAAAATAGAAGGGTTTTAGAGTTACCTTTAGCATTGCAAACCCTAGTTTTCTTGTTGCTTCCTTTTTTGTTTTATGTTGTTGCAAACTCTAGAATTGGGGTTTATTTTCTCTACTATTTGACAATGAGATTTTTTTAGGCAATGAATAATTATTGACTTTATGCATTTGTATATGGGGCTTTGCGTATTTATTGGATTGAGACCACTTATTGCACTAGATCTCAAACTTTTTCCAGTGTCAGTTAAAAAAAGCTTCCACAGTTCACAATGCACATTGTATAATAACAACCCACCGGTGTGAAAAAATGTATTGAGCACACCATTTTAGTGATGCTTGTTTTTAAAAACATTAGCAAGTTTATCGGTGTGCATTGTACAATAATAACACTCAAATGATCAAGTATGTATTAAGCGCATCAATGCATGTTACTATAATGTATGCGCTACCTAACCCAAAAATAGTTTTAGCCTGAAATTTTTTACTTAGTTTATAAAACATATTTCATAATTTGTTTATTTCACTATGCAAGAATTTTATTGATAGAAGATTAGGGGAAAAAACATATAGCAATGAAAGCGAGGGAATCACATCCCAAGAAGAGAACATTGAAAGTTTTTTTTTTTTTTAATTTTAATAAAAAAGTAATATATTTGAATTATTTGTAGGATTAAAATATGTGCACTAGAGAATGGATATCATGCAGAGTAAAAACTCGAAGAAACTCCTGAAGATTGGTCGAAATATGAATGGAAAAGAGCGTGAAATATTTATAGAAATGTTGCAAAGAGATGAATTAGATGGATCAAAAGGTAATCAATATGAATTTTTTCTTTGACTTTTTACTATAATGCACTTCTTAACAATAATTGCTAACATGTTTCAAACATTTGATTTTGCATTTGTTGAGTGTTGTTTAGGGGTCGACAACAAAAAAACAGAAGGTCACCCCAAGAAGATACAAAAATATGAAGGATATAAATGATAATGAATTGGTCCTCAGTGCATCTAGAGTGGTGCTAGAAGTTAATGAGGGGGGGGGTGGGGGGGAGAGAGTTTTATAAAAACTATGAGAGTATAGTGGAAAGAACATATATATGTTATTTTAGTTTACAATACACAAATCAATTCAATCACTCCAAGAATCATGTTATACATAAACTACAGTAAGTGTTTCTGAAGCTATGGTCAATGATACTTGTGAGACTGCAATAGAAAAAACACACAATAACAAACAAATTCATTTAAAAAGTATTACTACTAAACATGTTTTTTTGTAATATGTATACACTAATCCAAAAAATTACCAAATTAATATTGTTGCTCTATTTAATTTCATATAAATATCAATCAATTTTTTAATTGTTTTTTTTGTTTTTCAGGAAGATTGATAAAATTCCAAAGGATGATCAATGTGATATATGGAACATGCCAGTAGGGATGTCGAAAAAAGTGTACAAGGAGATGGTCAAAGAAATGAGCATAGTTGCAACACAAGGGAAGCCATCCCAACAACAACATGCATCAAACACATGTGTTCATTGAATTCTTTTCTATGTAAAAAGAGTTTAATTATCTTATGAAATATTAATTTTCATATTTTGTTTTGTCGTAGAAAAGAAAAGAAAATGGAACCCATTCAACACATAAGATGAGGCGACAAGGCAAAAAATGGTTGATCGCAAAGTTTGTGAGTACTTAATGCATTTTTATTACTGAAGATTTCATGTTTGTTGTGATGTATATCTTTTAATTTATTTACAATCCTCCATGGATATTTTCTAAGAAGTGTTAACATAAAATGAAGAGCCATCTAAACATTTGATTGACATTGGAATAAATATGAATTATGAGTATATGTTGGAGTATCAAGAGTTAATTAAACAATTTGTAAGTAGTTATTGTCAATTTTCACATGCGACTCTATGTGACTAATTTCAGATCTGAAAATTGCTTCATAGTGATCTAACATTAAACCCTAGTTGTTTTCATTGAACAATTTTACACTGAAATTATTGACTGAAAAATATAGTAGCGGAAACAACAAGATCAAAGATGAATCATCAACACATATGAGACACAAAATTTATATTATGTAACTTTATCAATTTCATAAATTCTGAGGGAAAAACCAACCCTCCCAGCCAATACAAATCCACCAAAATATGAGGACAACCTTGTCCTTCCAAAACCACAAAATATCAACAAAATAATGGGGACAAATCCCAACTTACAAATCTGTTGTAAACCACTTGTATGACTTTCTAGCATCACATGTATTGTCGTTGACTTCATCTTGTACGGACTTTATCCTTCTCATAAACCTTATACAAATGTACACGATTCACCCTTCTGCAACCCACATACATACGCGATTGTGCCTGCTACAACCCATGTACATACTCGACTGTGCCTAGTGCGACCCGCGTACATGTACGAAAAAATGTAAAGACACTTTCGTAAATTCACTCAACTCATATAGTTTTTTCCTTCTATGACTGCCTCTCTCCTAGGCCATATTTTCCAAATTTATAGACATTCCCTTGCTAAAATCACCAAGCCTCCTATCACAAGTGCTCACTGACTTAAGCTAACTCCATAGTTGCATAATTAATCAAATGTCACAATGACCTCTCTCCTTTATAGATAAGTCAAATGAGTGAGTTTAGGCACCCATTCTAAACTCAACAATTAATTAGAATATTTTAATCCTCTTTCTGGGTGTGGCACTCCCATATAATCCCACAAATGCCATCAATTTTCCCGTGAGGCCCTAGCCTCATTACATGGTCGATTTAACTGAAACGAAAGGTTAAACTGGTGCCAATGAATATTCCACATGTCTGACACTTTGGCCTCTTGAGGGAATACCTATCAAAGCTACAATATCATCAACACTCCCTCTTAGCGAGGGAAGTATCCTATCCTCCAACATATGGATGTACCTATGTCTCCAATACTAAAAGTATCTTTGTCTCATGTACTGCATCTGCTACCACAACTACACTCCAATCCTCCTGATTGGTTGATCCCTCTATCACCGAAGCAAATCATGCTCTCTGGTCCTCCTAACTGGCTACATCTTTGATCAATGAGGTAAACCTTTCTCTCTAATCCTTCTGACGGGCTACATCCCCGGTCACTGAAGAAAATCCTGCTCTCCAGTCCTTACGACTGGCTACATCCCCAGTCACTGAAGAAAATCATGTTGTCCAGTCCTCTTGATTGGATGCTCCATTAGTCATTGAGGTAAATCATGCTCCAAGAAATGGGTCCTCCATGGAGGATACGCTGCTCTTAGAAGCCTCATGTCTGGACTCCTCAAACCATGACACCTGCTTGGAAGATTCCTCTCTTCCACCTGTATGTGAGTGTATACTTCCTCTGGATGAGTGATGCTCCCTCTGATCTTGTTGACTCCCATTGAAGTACAAATTCCTCTTAACATTCCTACGAGGATAATCCTCCCTACTAGATCCTAAGGGTTTACTCCCTCTGAACTCTATCTCATTCTGATCTTGTACCACTAGTGGAGCTATCTGCTCCCACTGAGCTTGCACTACTGGTGGAGATATTTGCTCCTCCTCATCTGTCTCTTTGTTACTGGTATCCATACCTCTCATAGGTTGGACCCTTATCCTATATAGGTTACCCTCTCTAACTCCAAGAACCACCATTGATCTGAAGCTAGATCATCTAGGCACAAACAACACTTGTCCATATCGAAAAAATATATGGTATCCCTTCTTCTCAATCTCTGAGACTGAGAGAACACTCCTCCTAAGTTCTAGCACTCATAACAAATTTGACAACCTCAACACCTCACTTAATTTCAGTTTGAACAATACTGTACCATATCCTCGTATTGCATGCTTGGTTCCCATACCAAGCTCCACACACAAGTCTGAGCCAGTCTCTGTGAAGTTGTCAAATAACTCTTGTGCACCTGTCATATGGAAAGATGCTCCGTTATCCACAAACCGGGTCCCTCTGCTGGATATTGTACCTGAAAGGGAAAATACCAACAAGGTATTCCTCTAAAACCTGTCTACAACCTCATCAACCTCTACTATTGATGCCTACTGCCTTCTTCCCTTTCCCTTCCGGTGTGGACACTGTTAGCGTCAGAAGTCACTTCTAGATTGCAGCAGGAGAAGAGCCTGACGCCCATCAGTTTATGTCACGATTTGTTTATAAAAAGGGGTGATCGAATGGAAGTTAACTCAAAACAATGTTGTTCTAACTCCAAAACTAGGCCAGGCATGCATGGGCAAGTGAGGTCTTAGATAAACTTCAGACAGTGAGTTGTAGTAAGGGTGAGTAGGGGGAAGACTTGTATAAGAGAACTCCAAAGGTCTGTCGTAAACATCAGGTTTCTAACAGACTGTAGGAGAAAACATCTAAACGCAAGATCTTCTTACATTCAAACACAGAAAACCGAAGAATACAACAATGCAACAATAAATCCTTTATCGTAACATAGTTGCAATAATTCATGTGAATCAGTCAATCATGAACTCCCTCGGTATGAGATGAAAACTAGATGGGATAAGAAAATTGTCTGTCATTAAACAAGAAATCTTATATACAGATGCATAACCAGAGAACTAGAGACGTCTACTAAAACTTTACAGTCGGGAGCTTCGCTCTACCATCAATCCTGCCAAAATGGAGAAAATGCCTTCATATACTCAAAACAACAACAGCAGCAAAAACAAGATGCTGCATTAAAAACATTGTGTCTTCATGTCTTCTGACAGTCTGCGCATGCAAACTTTGGCCGATCATGCACCTATGACAGACGCTATCAGATTTCGGACTGTCCTGCTGCAGATGAATCGACCAGCTTTAGTCCTTTGCTGGACTTTCCTTTTATGGCGGAGATGATGCTCAACCACTAGCAACAACCACAATAACTACTTTCTTGGGACTGGGGACAACCTCGGTCAACTCTGCCTTCTGGGATGTGGAGGTCTCCTAATGGTGCCACCTGGATTAGCTGAATGGTCTCTCTTTGGATGTTGCTTCGCTGGGCTGCTGCGAGGGACCCCTATAGTGGATGTGAAAAAGGGTATGATGGGAGTGATGGCGTCAACACTGTGGAGGTGACTGGGAGTGAGAGGGACACATGGCAGGAGATGAGAAGGCGATGAGCTAAGGAGGGGCCATGTGGACGGAGAGAGGGAAGTTGGACAGATGACGGGGGAAGAGGGTGGCGGTAGGTGGAGAACAGGTGGCAACGGGGAGGATGACTCAGACAGTGACACGACAGGAAGGGGGCCCACGTTAATATTCCACCATTCTGAACCCCCCCCCCCCTTGCATTAAAGGTAGAAAGGCAAGGGGGATCCAGAATCGCATGAGAGTCGTTGATCTGGGCGCCTCAATCACCACCATTGGAAAGGTGCACGCCCAATTCTGGACCCCCCCTCGTTAAAGGCAGAAAGTCGGGGGGGTGCGGAATTGGACTTCGTCCGCGAATTTGAGTGCCTGGATCATGACCGTCCAGATCTACGCCCTCTTTAAATTAAATGTGCCCGAGCCTCGCTGATGGATGAATGACTGAGATGACCTCGGCGCTTTCATCATGAAAATCCCGAAGGCCCCCACTCGTGGCTCAGCTATTGCACCGTGTGTCCTTCAGATGGACAGTCCCGGTCCTTTCGGGATTTCTGGTACCGAAGGTGCACGATGCAATTTTCCTCAAAATCCCGATTGACCAAACCGCGAAAGCACGGATGTACGATGCGTGTCCTCCAGCGGAACGATCGAGATGGTATTTGATGTTAGAAGAGGGTTGCCTCCATTACTAGGCTCGCTTGACGTGACCGGGTGCTAGGAACATCGTCTTAGCTTCAAAGGTGCTTATCGGTGTTTCGGGGTTCGGGGTTTCGAGATGTAGAATGACATGAAACCCTCACCCTTCGAACTCCTGAATGCCGAAATGTCGACGTGACTAGATCTCATGCCACGCATCCTTTGGATAGACGACTGATATATTTTCTTGCATGCAATATAGACGCTACCCATCACACTAATCCTGGCGCAACTCCGCTAACCACGATTTCCCGTCGACCGTCAATCTGCTCCTATGGATGAATCTGGGTCGTTGACAACACAATTTCGCCCGTTTACTTGCTTGGAAGCCTGAAACGAGATTTTTTTGTGCTGTGCTTGGGCGCTTCTCGTGTAACTTGCAGACCTGAATATTCTTGTGCCCAAGACAAGAATTGTTGTTAAGATTAGGCTCCATGGGGGATAGAGTCATCCTTGTGATGCTCTAATGACTCATTTTGCAGTTCCAGTGCCTTGCTATTGGGCTATGGATTCAAGCTCAAAACATCCCGCTTCTAAAAATATAGGCCGAAAAGTAGAGAAAAGCAAACAAAGCTACAAGCTCAAAGGAGCTTATTTATATACAGTCCTAATGCTAATAAAATATTTTACATGGGACTAGGTGAAAGCATACTTCCACCATAGCCATTCAAGCAGCTTTCTGGATAGAAGCTCCTTCCTTCTGTCGATGATCACCAGCAGATCGTGTAGCCGTGACAACAGAATGACTACACTCTTCAACTTCTCCTCACAGGCTGAAGTTGATATGAAATAGGGTGGCTCCAAGGCATAAAGGACATGCCACTCCATGTATTCGCTGACAGGGTCATAGAATGAGTGTCGAATTTCGGAAAATTGGCGACAGGCAGCCTCCTGTTCTACACAGTTGTCCACCTGTAGCTGAATATCTCTGATAAGCACAGGTAGGAGGACAACTGACGCAGGCTCACTAATCTCAGGCGGTGGTTGTTCGTTGATTGGCTCCGGATAGAACATGAAATGTGTGCTCAGCTTCTCCTCTGGTTCCTCCTCCTCTTTGTGCACTCTCCCATCTTGTAAAAAGGGAAAGGTCTCCCGATCCTTCTCTTCAATCCCAAATGTAAATACATCATGGGAAATCTCATGAAGGAAGAAAGAACAATCCTCTTCCACAATGGCTTCTTCATTTAAATCTGAGACAGTAGGCTCATCGGGAGAAGATGCTAACGCATCCAAGAAATATTCAATAATATCTTCAAAAGAGCTACTTAGATCATCTGCCTTGAAGACTGGAAAATTCTCTTCGTTGTCTTCAAATTCCAATTTTTCACATTGGGGAGTGGGGAATATCGCCTGCTCCACTAGTTCACTCAGGTCATCTTCTTCCTCCCAGGATGGAAAATCCTCTGCACAGTCTTCATATTTCAACCTTTCTAATTGGGCAGAGAGATATTTCACCTCCTCCATCAGCTCACTCAGGGAATCCTCTTCCCCCCTGGGATATTCATCGTTTTCATAACCCACCTCTGATGCAGACGAATGGGGAGGAGAAAGGACTGAGTTCTGATCCAGGTCATCAAGACCATCTTCACAGCCTACGTCTAAAACAGTTTCATCTCGCATATAGTTGTGGTATCCCCCACAATAGTTATGACAAATTGACTCAGAGAGATACAACTTCTGACAGTAAGCAGTGAAAGCTGCATGGAACTCACTGAGTGAAGAAATGCTAGCAGGGGGTAAAGAATGATACCATCTACGTGCATCCTCTGCTAACGAGAACATGAACATCTTCAGTAATACATCCTCATGATGTATCTCCCAATGACGCATGAGTTCATGAAACTCACTGAGGTGCTGAGCAGGGTTGTCCTCTTCACATTTTCCAAATATGGGCAAATAATAGCCCCATTCATTCGGAGAGGGGACAACATTAGGAAAACCAGGAATAGCATAAAAATTAAAAGGAGAAAATCTGCGAGCAAGGATTTTCTCCATATCGAACCAGTGGAGTCGCCAATCGATCCTTGAATCATGGAGTCGCCAGGTGAAAGATGCGCAGCTTCGAATGTGTCTGGTTCTTGTTCACCATCAAAGGCCAGATCCTAACGTTGTTGTTACCCCAGGAAGCTTCTCAGGCTGAGAAAGCAGCTGCTAAAACCTTCTCGAGAAAGCTCCTTAGGGTCAGCTTTCAAGTGTGCTAACAGTAGACACAGCTGAAACAATGATGTGGAAACCTTGGAGTCACCACAGTGGAGTTTCCAGGTGCATAGTAGTAATCTTGAAGGGCTCTGATGTCTGATGCACCTTCAGAATCAGAGGCTCAATGTCGTTCTTCCCAGGGAAAATCTTCAACTTCATCCCCGGCAACGGCGCCAGAAATGTTAGAGTCAGAAGTCACTCCTGGATTGCAGCAGGAGCAGAGCCCGATGTCCATCAGTTTATGTCACAATTTGTTTATAAAAAGGGGTGATCGAATGGAAGTTAACTCAAAACAATGTTGTTCTAACTCCAAAACTAGGTCAGGCATGCATGGGCAAGTGAGGTCTTAGATAAACTTCAGACAGTGAGTTGTAGTAAGGGTGAGTAGGGGGAAGACTTGTATAAGAGAACTGCAAAGGTCTGTCGTAAACATCAGGTTTCTAACAGACTGTAGGAGAAAACATATAAACGCAAGATCTTCTTACATTCAAACGCAGAAAACCGAAGAATACAACAATGCAACAATAAATCCTTTATCGTAACATAGTTGCAATAATTCATGTGAATCAGTCAATCATGAACTCCCTCGGTATGAAATGAAAACTAGATGGGATAAGAAAACTGTCTATCATTAAACAAGAAATCTTACATACAGATGCATAACCAGAGAACTAGAGACGTCTACTAAAACTTTACAGTCGGGAGCTTCGCTCTACCATCGATCTTGCCAAAATGGCGAAAACGCCTTCATATACTCAAAACAACAACAACAGCAAAAACAAGATGTTGCATTAAAAACATTGTGTCTGCATGTCTTCTGACAGTCTGCGCATGCAGACTCTGGACGATCGTGCACCTATGACAGACGCTATCAGATTTCGGACTATCCTGCTGCAGATGAATCGACCAGCTTTAGTCCTTTGCTGGAATTTCCTTTTATGGAAGAGATGATGCTCAACCACCAGCAACAACCACAATAACTTCTTTCTTGGGACTGGGGACAGCCTCGGTCAACTCTTCCTTCTGGGACGTGGAGGTCTCCTAATGGTGCCACCTGGATCAGCTGAACGGTCTCTCTTTGGATGTTGCTTCGTTGGGCTGTTGCGAGGGACCCCTATAGCGAATGTGAAAAAGGGTATGACAGGAGTGATGGCATCAACATTGTGGAGGTGACTGGGAGTGAGAGGGACACATGGCAGGAGATGAGAAGGAAATGAGTTGAGGAGGGGCCATGTGGACGGAGAGAGGGAAGTTGGACAGATGACGGGGGAAGAGGGTGGCAGTAGGTGGAGAACAGGTGGCAACGGGGAGGATGACTTAGACAGTGACACAACAGAAAGGGGGCCCACGTTAATATTCCACCATTCCGGACCCCCCCCCTTGCATTAAAGGTAGAAAGGCAAGGGGGGTCTGGAATCGCATGAGAGTCGTTGATCTGGGTGCCTCAANCCACTCGTGGCTCATCTATTGTGTCGTGTGTCCTTCAGATGGATAGTCCCGATCCTTTCGGGATTTCTGGTACCGGAGGTGCATGATGCAATTTTCCTCAAAATCTCGATTGACCAAACCGCGAAAGCACGGATGTACGCCGCGTGTCCTCCAGCGGAATGGTCGAGATTGTATTTGATGTTAGAAGAGGGTTGCCTCCATTACTAGGCTCGCTTGATGTGACCGGGTGCTAGGGCCATAGGCTTAGCTTCAAAGGCGCTTATCAACGTTTCGGGGTTCGGGGTTTCGAGATGTAGAACGACGTGAAACCCTCACCCTTCGAACTCCCAAATGTCGAAATGCCGACATGACTAGATCTCGCACCACGCGTCCTTTGGATGGACGACTGATATCTTTTCTTGCATGCAATATAGACGCTACCCATCGCGTTAATCCCGGTGCAACTCTGCTAACCGTGATTTCCCGTTGACCGTCGATCTGCTCCTATGGATGAATCTGGGCCGTTGACAACACAATTTCTCTCGTTTACTTGCTTGGAAGCCTGAAACGAGATTTTTTCGTGCTGTGCTTGGGCGCTTCTCGTGCAACTTGCAGACCTGAATATTCTTGTGCCCAAGACAATAATTGTTGTTAACAGACACTGTGAAGCATAGTGGCCATAATCATGACATTCAAAACATTTGATCTTACTAAGATCCTTCTTTCATAGTGGCTTTGGAGATGCTTATCTCTTGGGAGAATCCCTTCTGTCCTTCCTAGTGTGGGCTGCAAGGGACTGATTCTCATCACTGCTACTCTTCACCAAACCATCCATATCATCCCTGGACACTAACCGAGTCTCCTCCTCGATACAATCTGTCCATAGTCTATAAAAGGTTGGCAACATCTCTCGTGCACATATCCCATGCACAAATGGGTCCTAATACTTGGTAATACATGTCAATGTTACATTCATCACCTCAACATCCTCAACCTTCTCAGTATTGATTGCTACAAGATGATCTCGAATTTGAGTAATCTTCATAAGGTAGCTCAGACTGTGTCCTAACTAGACATCCTGACAATTTGAAGACATTGCTTCAAATGCAACTTCTGCCAGTATTCTTGTTTTGGTATAGACACACCAAATAATCATACATCTATTTGACAGCTGTCTTCTCTGAGATGTGAGGAATCAGGTGATCCTTCACGGATTCTAGCAACATCTGCTTGGCCTTAAAATTCCTTCTTTTTGTGTGTTTTCAATTCCTGTGGATCATTAGGAGCTACAAACACACCCTCAACATACTCCTTGAGGTCATTTACCCTAGCCTTCCAAGCCCGGAATTTGGTTTCCCCTTCCAACTTATCGTCAATCTTTAATGTGTTCTCCGTGGTGACTTTCCCAGAACAAGAACAAGAACAACACTCTTCCACTATTGTAGCCAAGAATATGTATCAATATGATCCCCTTCTCTTCATATCCTAAGATCTGATACCATGTCAATTTTCACATGAAAATATATGTGACTAATTTCATATCTGAAAATTGCTTCCTAGTGATCTAATAATAAACCCTAGCTATTATCACTGAACAATTTTACACTGAAATTATTGACTGCAAAATATAGCAATGGAAACAACAAGATCAGAGATGAATTATCAACACTAATACATATGAGACACAAAATTTATGTTCTGTAACTTTATCAATTTTATAAATTCTGAGTGCAAAACCAACCCTGCCAACCAATACAAATCCACCAAAATCTAACAACAATCTTTTCCTTCCAAAACCACAAAATATTAGCAAAATACTTGGGACAAATCCCAACTTACAAATTTGTTGCAGACCACCTGTATGACTTGCTGACGTCACCTGTACAGTTGTTGACGTCATCCTATATGGACCTGCTCCTGCTCGAAAACCTTGTATGGATGTACGTGATCACCCTTCTGCAACCTGCGTACATATGCGACTATTCCCACTGCAACCTACATACATACACGACTATGCCCATTGCAACCCGTGTACATGTACGAAAAACTGTAGGACACTTATGTTCAATTTTCTCCACTCGTACATTTTCTTCCTTTTGCGATTGCCTCTCTCCTAGGCCAGATTTTCCAAAGTTACAGACATTCCCTTGTTGAAATCACCAAGCCTCCTAGCACAAGTGCTCACTCACTTATGCTAACTCTATACTTGCACAATTAATCAAATGTCACAATGACCTCTCTCCTTTATATAGAAGTGAAATGAGTGAGTTTAGGCACCCCTTCTAAAATAAACAATTAATTATAATATTTTAATCCTCTTTGTGGGTGTGGAACCCCCACACAAGCCCACAAATCCCATCAACTTTTCCATGAGGCCCTAGCCTCATTCCGGAGACGATTTCACTGAAACGAAAGGCTAAATTGGTGCCAACGAAGATTCTCACATTCTTGACACTTTGGCCTCTTGTGGGAATACCTCTTGAAGCTACAATGTCATTAAAAATTATGTTGTTTTACTTACTTTCTTTTATAATTAATGGCGCAACAAGAAACATTTAATTATATCTATGCTTTGTCGTGGTGTATAAAACTCGTAGAAAATAAATTATGGAGCAGAGCCAACAAAAGATATTTTGAGAGACAACATGAACCATGGTTCAGAAAGAATGTGCATTGTTTATGAAGCAAGCGTTTCTACATACACTTTTCGATTTACGTAATCATGTATATTATACTGTAAATGTATATATACTCAATATACTTTATTTCTATGTTTGTAGATGGAACATGAAGGGGCACTATGTCAAACTCAATCCAATCAACAAAACATTCCAAATAATGCAAGTAAAATATCCCATGCAAGTGATAAATAAATGAGGCATGCAAGTAGCTCGAGCAACAACAATGGTTCGAGTGATCAATGATGATCATCAAAATTGAATGTTACAAGTTGTATATTTTGGAATGTTTGTCTATGAAAATCAAACATGTTGTTTAATGTGGACATATTGTTCCAATTGGATAGCATGTTACCAATAACTATAACAATAATTTATTGACATTTTGAATATCATGGAATTTATGTTGTCCCATTTTGTAAAATGAATGGTCTCTTATTCATATATAATAAAATTAATTTCTTAGTCTATTGCATTTTCCATGTCATAAAATTTTGTGTTGTTGATTAAATATATGGATGATTTACATTGTTACAATAAAAAAAGTGTAATTGATTGATATACTAGTTTAAACGATAAAAGAGATTAATACAATGATTACATTCAAACACAATCATTAAAATATACAAAAAATATTTGATTTTCTTATGATTAATTGACATTTTGTAAAAAATAAGAAACTACATTTGGATCCTTGCAATGTGGAAAATTTCAGGATTGAAACATATCATTCCATTGTATTCATTTGAACTCAATTGTGCAGTTTATACCTACTTACACACCAATGTGTTTAAGTAAGTATTATGCATCGATGTGCAAAACTATAATAAAATCATTGATGCTTCTAACAACAACAAAAACGTCACTTATTTCAATGATACCATTTTCATTTTTGTTACTATTGTCATTGTTGTTACAAGAACTTAAGGTGCGCAAGATTATATATGCACTAGTGATTTTACATATGTGATATGCATAGGTACGTTCATTATATATACTACATATTGGGGCTTCATAATATATATAATATTCACTAATGTGTAATATTTATTTTTAAATCCCTAATGTATATCAAGTTGTGGAAAACTAGTGCACATTATTGATAGAAGCACCTTACTTCTCTCAATATCCAAAACATGCATTGGGGCTTGGAAAAAATGTTGTACACATTGGTGCTTAGTGTTATCACACAATCTTGAACCCTAGTGCAAAGTCTTCACAAGGTACAAAATGAGTGGAACATTAGAAGTGTTATCACTGTCACCTAGGAAACAACTTCCCTCGTTTTAGTGAAGAATGGGTCCAACACAAGGGAGGATTCCCTAGTAGCCTCTAGGGTTCATAAGGAAAGACATAATCAAGTCTAAGTTTTCCTATATATCTACCCAATTTAATTCCAAATAAAAATATCAATCAAATTATGGACTAGGTGGGTATTCAAAGTAAATTTCATATTTGTGTTTATAATGTTTTAAGGCTAGTTTAGGGGTTTAATCAAGTTATTATTCAATGCAAAATGATCCCTAAAAACTAGAAATATTAACATTACTAGTGTTTGTTGCAAAACTTGTGTAAAATATGAAAAATTGCAACAATAAACAAGTTACAACAAAAATCAACTTCAACCATTTAAACAGATTGTAAACAAGTGAAATTTAGGGCTAAAACAAGGAATTAAACTACGGTTTAAGTAACTTATTAATTCTCAAAATTTAAGAGCACATAATATCCAATAAAACCAAGATGTCTATCCCTAGAATTTATATATTACAAACTAGCTATGATGATTTTCCAAGGGAGATGATTTTAGGTCAAAAACATGCAAGAAAACCCTAGAATTTTAGATAAAAAAATATGCAAGAAAAACTCTAGATGTCTAGGGTTTTTTATGACTGAAATTAAATGTAAGCTAAAACAACCCTAGATTTACCCTAAAATAAATATTTAAATTGAAGTTTTGAATTTTAGATTGACTAGACGGGAGATAACTAATGCCTACTATTTTTTCCTTTGGCATACGAGATCAACCAAGGAATCCATTGAAAGGATGTAAGAAGATCTACAGTGATATCTAGGGTTATCCACTACAAAACCTAGAATATCCGCCTAGTTCCTTACAAACTTCAGAATAGTTCAAGGGAAGATACTCCACCAGTAATCTTCCAAGAGTTATTAAGAAGGGACTTGTTCAATAAAGACACCAAGAGAGTGCACCACCACCACTAGATGAGTACAACTACACATAAAATCATCCATAAACAATATCCAATATATCAAGTTATACCACTTACTCAATAAATCAATTCATTTTCAAAACCCTAGCTAAGAGCATTAATGAAAATTGAAAAAAAATCCACAAGATATCATCCTCAAGAAGTCGCCCTAGTTATCCATCCATAGAAAATACATAAGAGAAAAAGTAGACAAGTAATGTTCTCCACAAGTTCTAACAATGAGATACAAATAAGAAGTGCTTCTCTATTTGTATGAGATATCAGACACCCTTCTCATTAAAATAAAAATATTTCCCTAGCTTAAGCCCTGAGACAATATAATAATGTCTTTATCTCTTTACAAGCTCTAAAGGTAAGGTCATAATACATAATAATAATAATAAAATAAAATAAACATGATACAAGAGAGGATAGGTCAACAAGATCCCCAACAATGCTCCAAAGATGAAGTGCTCAAATGATATTATGTCCACCATAAATGCATCCTCAAGCTCACATGTGTGGCACGTGTGATCTCCCAAGGTGGAAAACTCACTCAAAAAGGTGTGAATAGGCATGTGTAGGGGATCCAAAGTGAAAATTTCCCTCCAAAGGGTGTAACTTTTCATCCTCCAAGTGCAAAGTCACCTCCAAAAGGTGCCACATCCTCTCACAAGGTGCTAGGTCGTCTCAAAATTTTGGCATCCTTAAGGAAAGCCCAATGTCCCCCCATAAAGTGTATGATGACCTCCATCAAGTGTGTAAAATGGCCTCCTCAACATCCTCCAAAAGACCAAGGCTCGTATCCAGGTCATGTCCATGCAAAGTACATTTTCCAAGGAGGGGTTCAAGTAACCCAATGTGACCATCAATTTGGGGGCATGTACACAAGTCCAATACAACATAAGAAGTTATTCACGTCAAATGTAAATTCCATGAGGTATATAACATTAAGCATCATATTCAAACTTCACAATAACTCATATAATTCGTACAATTTTCCAAGTTTAGGTATGGAAGGGTTATCATTTTCCCCTATTACATGTGTTAGTCCCTAGGAGGAGAAATATTTCCCAAGAAACCCGTTAAGGAGCATGCGTGATGATAAATGGTATGGTGTGAGTTTTGAATTCATGAGTGGAATTATTATTCATGTGAGGTTATGTAAGATATCCATCCATATGAATGACTTTGTGATGAGGGAGTGCTTATGCAATGAGTTTCTCTTTCATCGACACTGTGTCTTTCCAAACCCCTACTTGCCTTAAATATTTATTCATTTAACCCTTTTTGGATTTTGTCCTTAATTTTGTCCTTTTTTAGATATGGATTCATTGCATAGGAATTGGGGCGATGGCCTCATAGCAAGGGGGGATTGCTCATGCTTTGATTTTCTTTGCCTTTTGATATTGCCTTTCTTTTCATTTGCTTTGCATTTTAATTTTAGCATTTTTCTATTTTCTTATATATATATATATATAGTTGCATCAACCTTGATCATTCAAGCTTCTTTTTCTCATGGGATTATGAATCTTGAACTTATATGTGTGACATATGACCACCAACTCAAAAGAGGGGACAATAGAGATAAGGAAAGATGGAGAATGTTATGTATGGAGCAATATATGGACAGACTACCCCTATCAAATCCCCCCAGTAGTACAACTCTACCCAAGAGTGAAAACACTTATCTAGGAGGGGATGATGACCACCAAGGTGAAACAAGGCAACAGACACAAATTTAGAGCATCATGATCCATTATCTGACTCAACCAATGATGACTAATTTCATGACAAGTACATAAGGAATTAACACTTAATATGAAGTATTGAAACAAGTTACCTCGTGTATGTCAAGCATTGTAATCATCAAATGAGAGTGAACTAAGCAAAATGTGGAAGCTCCATCGATCATATGCTTGTGGATAACCATGGATGTCATTTGTGGAATTGTTGTCTATGATGGATATCATAGGAGAAAAAGTCTCCTCTAGTTACCCCTAGATGTAAGGGGATGACATCTAGCTCCAACATAGGGACATGTGCTCATCGTAGAGTGCATGAGAACCTCAACAATCTCTAGAACTCCAAGACCTGCACTCTACATCCATCTAAAAAATCCTACTCCATCTCACCTTAAAACCATTAGCAACAAAAGGAAGGGGGATGTGATCCCCATGGTATATGGAAAATATAAATGAAATGCAACAAAATCTTCATTTTATCATACATATACATTTTTAAAATGTTTTTAGACAAGACCAAATAAAAAAACACAATTAATTGTAAATGCATGATGTCAAGCAATAACTGAAAACAAGTAAGAAAACACAATCAAAATGCATAAGGGAAACACACAACATGACCTGTAACTACCCTACTCATAAGAAAATGAAATACTAGATAAAATCAAACAACCAATGAAGCCACCCTAGCATCTCATTGAGGTCAAAAGTTCTACCCTTGTGTTTTGTTACGAACTAAAACAACGATATGTTTAGTGGAAAATGATCCCAAGCTTGTACAAAAATTACATCATGATCAAACATAAAATCCAACTCATGAGAGTGGATATGAGCAACAAAATCATGTCAATATTGTCACATGCATCCACAATCTTTCTCTATCCATCTCATAATGGGTCTACAATATAACAATGATGGCTCATCCTTGCTCCAAGCAAGGCCTTCACGATGCAACTCATGCATTTCATAAGGTTGATCCACATATTTCAAGAGATGGCCACCTTGGCTTTCATATATGATGTCACTCTCCAAGGCTTGAGATGGAATCATAAGAAATATGAAAAATACCTCATAGTTTTCTGCCAAAGATATGGATGAAAAATGGGGTGTAAATTTAAATCTTGAAAAAAGATTACTCCCAAATTAGGGCTTGTTTCCCTTCTATATGTGGCTGGAAATTCTTGCAACAAGCCACCATTTGAAAACATCTTTTCCCCGTATATATTTTAGAACCAAAAACATAATTCATAGTTGTATCTCCAATGACATATTGAGGACAAGATGAAGAAAATGATGGTTGGAAATTTATGCTACAAAATATTTGCTACCATGTGTGAATCACAGCCCCATAATAGTGCTCTAATGTTGATTTGACACATGAATTTTCACCAAAATCTTAGCATAAAGGTGGCTGAAATTTTTCCAAATTTTTACCTTCATGAAATAGCTTCAATTGCTCAAAAGAATATGCATCACACCCCATATAATATGGATATAAATTGCTATGAGAAGCTATAATAAATCATCCCTAGATGGTTGAAACAAATATGTGAAAATATCCTCTTCATGTTGCTAAAATTTTGCATCAATAATGTACATATATGATTGGAAGTGCTCATGGAAATTTTCTAAAAATGCATTTGCTAAAGATGATTGTTTCAAAGGAAACAATTCTATAACCTTAAATAGAATCATCGTCAGTGTCATAAAAAGGATCCCCATCTAAATGAAAACAATGTATATCCCATTTATGCCTCCCAATATGTAAAAGATCATCAATATTTTCAATCTCACAGTCATCATGTTCCAAGGGTTTCTCCAAACTCTTCACTTTCTAAGTCATCAAGGAATGCATCACAAAACTCAAAAACTAGAAAGGAGTACAACTCACCATAACCTTGTCTTCATGTGGAGGAGGGGTGGAAGCTTGGATGCCCTCATCTTTGTTAAATGGAGAATCAAATAACTCCTCAAACTCATTGTCAATTGGAGACAAATTTTCATCTTCATGAGGAGTGCTCTCTCCAATAGTATCTTCTTTAGGGATTTGATTTTCAACATGATATGCTTCATCAAAGTCTTCTTCTTCAATGGATTCATGAGGTAGCTCTTGCTCTTCTTCAAATATTTGATGACTTTCTTCATCAACATGATCCTCATGTTCTTGATATTTGATTGAGTCAAAAGAAGCTTCTTGTTCTTGCTCTTGATCTTCAATGGAGTCTTCAAGTAACTCTTGTTAGATAAGGAAAATATGCAAGAACATATACCAAAGAATCCAACCAGTATAATATTTTATACCAAGCATTAGTTAAATCAATAAATCAGAATACAAGAAAAGAGAGACAGTAGTTTATGTGGTGTGACACACCCATTGCCTAGGTACCTCTAAATTCATGTCTTCTGGGTGAATTCCAAAATTATGTTACCATTCTTTAATTAATCAAGAAACATGCATGCCAAACAAAAAGTCATGCAATATTCAAGAAAATGCTAATTAGTTACACAGAAATTCCCAATGCATCTTATAACAACAACAAGCATGATAAACACAACACCAATATAATTAATACATAAAGAAATATAGAATACAAAGAAAACATAGAGAGCACTTATCTTTAAATAAAACATTCACCAATTGGCTGCAAACGTCGGACGTTCCACCCAACTGTGGTCCGTAGACACTGATATTCTAGCTCTCAACCACAAGTCACCTCGAGCCAGGGTTATGAATCCACAAGGATGGGTCCTAGGATGAATCTAAAACACACATCAGTTAGGTAACAAGATCTCATAGTTTTCCCAACCACACAACAATTCTAGTTTACCAGCTCTCTTCCCCTTTAGCCTACACAACCCAAAGATATGAACCCCTTTCTTTGCAATTCAGTATCCTGGGTTGTTCCACTTCTTTTCCAGGGCTCCAGTGCTACTGGTAAGGAAATATCAATGCTAGAAACTCCAAGGATTCTCATATTTGGATATTTATTTCATAAATTCCATCATTCTCATGCAAACATCCATCCATTCCTTTCTGGAATATTCAACAATTACTTATAGCCAACAAGAAATGGCTATTTTCGTCCCATAATTCATTTTCCATCCAACCTAAGAACATGAGTGAACAAGAATTAATGAGGAACAATTAACAAAGATTGAGGAACCAAATGATTGAGTAGCCCCCCAAACAACCCAAAAGTGGGGTTTATATAATTATATGCAATAAAGCACCACGTGGACTTCCTCAAGAAGTTCACGTAACCACTTTTCCCAACTAATTACAAGATGGGTGAATAAAATATAATGAAAATACTTATCCCATTTAGATCCCTCTCTT
>ML846514.1:0-12330 GCA_009831015.1 Picea engelmannii
TCAAGTTTCACAGTCGAGACCATCTGCAAGAAACAGCCCATTGTGAGAAGAAATTTACATGAAATAAGTGATAGTCGAAATTACGAATTAAAAGAAAAGCAATGGAAAACGCAGGAACTGGATTAATCGCATATGAATGATAGGAGATTCAAAGTCGTATTAGTCACTTGGTGACTGAGTGCATGCATATAACGTCAAAGAAATTAAATTGTCACCATGGCTGAGGTCAAAAGAGTTTTTTGTCAGAGATCCATGTTTGATAAAAATGTAATTTGTAGAAGTCTTCGGGGTAGTTCAATTGGCAAATGCCCTGAAAATGAAGTTTCATGAGGTTTCGAGTTAAACTCCCCTCGACTTACAATGTGTAGCTTATGGGGCCTCTAAAAAAAAATGTAATTTATAGAAAGAATAAACTGAAAAAGGGTTGCAGTACTTAATGGATCTAGAGTGTATAAGCTACAGATGAAACATGTCATAGAATTCTATTGTTTATGGTGGCAATTTCAACCGATATTTATCTCCTATTCAGCTTCAAGAGGACATAATCAATTATGTTTGATAAAAATGTAATTTGTAGAAAGAATAAACGGAAAGAGGTTTGCAGTACTTAATGGATCTAGAGTGTATAAGCTGCAGATGAAACATATCATAGAATTCTATTGTTTATGGTGGCAATTTCAACCGATATTTATCTGCTATTCAGCTTCAAGAGGACATTTAATCAATTCTCATCTTATGAATATGAATGTTCTCTCAAAGCTAAACTATTCGTTCTGCAGACGTACCACGCATGGCAGTAAAAATAGCAGGTATTTTGATATGTGTCTGAGTATTCTGAAACCGATATCTGCCCTCTATCGAAGCTCTGTTATTGTTATTATTATTTCTATGAAAAGTCTACCAATCGAGCCCGGTGGCACACATAATCACTGTGAAAAGTTTAGCGAACAATCACTGCGTTGAGGATTAAAAGAGACCTGAATCACCATACGTGTGTAATCTAAATCAAAGTAGTCAACGAAAAGAATAAAATATTGTTGCAGACGGTGTTCGAACTAGAGACTCAAAAGAAACAGACGGGTTATGGGTACAGAAGTGTTTGGCAGCGGAACCAAAACATGATAAAACCAGAGTATAAACAAGCCAGATGAAACAGTCATTAAATCAATCACAGTAATTCCACAATTTGATACAATGATTTATGATTTATGTGGAAATCTAATACGGAAAAATCATTGGCAATGATAATCAGTATTTTTTTTTTTAATTTAAGGAAGAATTACAATAGCTAACCAGACATACAACCATCCTCTCCTCTCATACACACAATATCTCAATATTGCATCTTACTCTCACACACTCACTACACATCACACCCTGGGTATGGTCGTATATATAACATAAACCAGGGCATTGATAATCAGTATTCACCCTGGGTATGGTCGTATATATAACATAAACCAGGGCATTGATAATCAGTATTTTTTTTATTCAAGAGAGAATTACAATAGCCAACCAGACATACAACCATCTTCTCCTCTCATACATACAACACCTCAATATTGCCTCTTGCTCTCTCACACTCACTACACATCCCAACCTTACCTCTATGGGTATGCTTGTATATATAACATCTATCACTCAGTTAAATAAATCACATAGTTACACTAACAGTTCATAAATATATTGCATGCATGAGCATTAACATAGCTGCATGCATGTGCATGTGACCTCATGAGGAAATTAATTGACATGTTTCCAACCAGAAGAAACAATATAAACACAATCAAAATTATGGAGCTGCTTTTGACTTTTAAGTATAGAAAGACTGATAATTTCAGCTACTCTTCAAAGATGCACCACATAATTTAGGTCAATTTACACAGTTAAATCAGTCTTGTAGATTCTAAAGCCCAGTTTGAAAAAAAAAGCATGGATGTACATCATTGAGAAAAAAGATTCCGAGAGCAAAAGCAGGAACGACTCCAGTAAAAGCAGGATGTACGTGATTGAGAAAAAGGAAGCCCAGGCTCCAGCCCATTCCTATGTCCTAACACAACGTACAAAGTTCAATCAATCTATCTACACGACCTTATGACAAATCCTATGTCTTAACTCAACGTACAAAGTTCAATCAATTCTGTATCTATCTGACGCTACAATCATAGCATGAATGTATATCATAACTCAAATTTGGATATATGTGACACTCAGAATTCGAAGTCAAATCAATTTTGTTCTACAGTATCATAACTCGACAAGCTAAATTATCAATTTTAACAGTAAAATGCGTGAAATTTATTTGTCCCCACATGACCATAAAAAGCATGAATGTAAATCAGGACACAACAAAATAAATCATCAATGTTGTGTCTGCGGGATAGTAAAAGCATGAACGTATATCATAAATCAATCAGTTAAATCAGTATTTGTGTATTTAGATGATAGAAAAAGCAGTAAAAAATAATGCATCTCAGAAAAATCTTGCTAGGTCCCTGTTCGCAACTGTGCAAAAGTATAAGATTCTCAAAATAATTGTCAGTGCAAATCTCCGATACGTGTCACTCATGTTAAAGGCAAGACTTTTGAGAGGTGAATGATGTTACTTCAACGTCGAAGGCAAAACTAAACTTTGGAGAGGTGGGTATTGTTCACCTATAACGGATTAGTCTGTATCATAACGGCTTAAAGTAAGTTTTAAGTTATTGATTTTTCTGTAACTACTAGCACAGCCGCAAACTCGCGGCTGGTGAACGCCAGCTGAGGAAATTCGAGGTAGAGGAAATCATATGTGGTAATCTGAATGAAAGGTTAATTATTTAAATGCATTCATAAATGCAAGGATTTTGGAGGACGACTAAGAATATACCGGCATCTTTAATATGTAGCCATCAGATTATAATTTAAGATTAAAAGATCATTAATTGTGCTCATCTCCAATAGGTATACGCCTTTCGGTGTAATTATTGGAATTGGAATTGGAATGGTCAATAATGTTAATAATTACATTATATGAAATCGCAATTTTATATGGTTTAAATAGTGTTTTTAATGTATTAATAGATTCAGCTCCCTCAAAAACTTTTAGAGTATTTAGAATAGGGTTTATTTAAATCTTTTAGGTTTTGGCATTTTTCAATGCCTGGAGTATTTGGAATAGGGTTTGTCTAAACCTTCTAAGTTTTGACATTTTTCAAGGAATCAAGCTGTCAAAAATTACAATTTTGTATTGTTTAAATTGTATTTTTGAATGCATAAATGGATTCAACATCATGAAAAACATCACAATTTTCTATTGTTTAAATTGCATTTTTGAATACATAAAAAAACATCCTAAAAATATTGTTTAAACAACATATTTGGATGCATAAATGGATTCAACATCTATTTATGCAATTCTAAATCCAACAATTTCCCTATTTAAAACAAAATTAAACTGAAAATATCCCCAAGAAAAACCAAAATATAGAAAATTTAAATTACAACACTAAAATATGTAATCTCAACCATAAAAATCTACAATTTTCTAAAATTCTAATTTAATTTAAAAAATAATAAAAATTAAAACAAATATAAAAAAATTAAATCTTACAATATCAGTCTATCATAACTCTTAGCAACTTAAATCATCAATTTACAGCTTTCATTTTGATAAAAAGTTTTTTTTAAAAACACATAAATAAACTCATGATTAGAGTTCTTTAAACCTGAAAAAAATGCAGTTGACCAGGTTTAATGGTTAATTTTATTAATTCAACGTTAGTTAATATATATATATATATATATATATATATAACGATTTACTTAAATCATCCATTTACAACTTCCCTTTTCATAAAAACCTTTTATGAACAGCTTTTTTAAAGCACATAAATAAGTTCATGATTAAAGTTCTTTAAACCTGGGAAAATGCCGTTCACACAGTTTAATGGTTAACTTTATTCATTGAACATTATATATATAAAATCAGTAATTATTACATTAAATCATAAAGGGTGGATATGACTTATAAGTTATCAGCTATGTCAGATTTCCAAATACACATGGCACAGTCACTTTTAAAGGTTTCACATGCTTAGCATTTCTACATAGAAATTAGGTTGACAGAGTCATCACGTGGAGCAAGTTGACTCGCTATGTCAAGGTTAGTTGTTAGAGATAAAATTCTAAATCACGTGGAGCAAGTTGACTCGCTATGTCAAGGTTAGTTGTTAGAGATAACATTCTAATAATATGGAGATTCACTTTTACAAGTTTTATCTTTTTAATGTAATTCAAGTTTTTATTATAAAAAATAGTTTGAATACAAATAAAATCATGAATATATACATAAATTGAATTATATTAGTGTTTAATATCTAATAAATATGGTGTAATTACATACACTACATGTTCTTTCTTCTTAATAAAAGTTGACTTAAAAATTAAAATTAAAATTCAAATAATAAAGGTCCATGCTAAAATAAATAATTACTAGAAAAATTAAAAAGAGAGATAATATGTGGTATAATTATGGGTTTTATAACTTAGGTAAATGTAAGAATAGATCAATATTCAAATCCAAACCATTCATTAAAATAAGTAAATTAAAATATAATTATATAAAGTATAAAAATAGTTTTGATGGTTAATTCAAGTGGTCATGAGTCAAATTTAAGTTTCTTATCTATTCCTTAAAGTTGGAGAGGTTACCAATTGGAATCTCTTGATCCCTTTAGAGTTAGGCTTTACCTCGTTTATCATTTATGGATCTTGGGGAAGTATTCACAAGTTTATGAGGTTCTCTTGAAAAAAAGTATAAAAATAAAATAAATCTAGGCTTTGTTTTAGGTGATGCATTTACAAGGTTTGTTTTAGGTGATGCATTTACAAGGTCCTCTAGGGTTTCCTTGGAAGAAAAACATAAAAATAAAATAAATTTGAGCTTTGTTTTGGGTGATGCATTACAACAACTATAAACTTGGGTGTTATGTTAGGTTTCTGTGTAGTCCTCTTCAAGAAGGTCCTTCGAGTATCTTGTACTCCAAAATTTTCCTTTTATGGATATTTCTCACCCTTACAAAATACCATGGAGCTCCAAAATGAGTTTACCTTCCTTGTTTATCTTCTTTATTTATATTCTTCTTTAAACATGAGACATGGAAGGCATCATTGAGTTGCTCCTTTTGAGAATATCTAGAACATAAGAAACCTCCCCAACCTTTGCCAACATTTTGAATGCCCATAGAACCAAGGTTGGAACTTATTCTTTCATTGTTTCCACAAAATGGTATTGTTTGTATGATGCATCCAAAAAAATACAATATTTACAACTGCAACTTGTCATTTTGAGTAGTGTTACTCATCATATTTCTTCCAAGAGCAAGTTGTCCTCAAGGATGCTAAAGACGGTTTACATATCGTGTAGAGTGTCGATAGTCGGAAGGATTCTAACAATTTGAGTGACCTAGCCCTTAGGTGATGGATTCTTATATCCTTGTAATGCGTTGAGGTCATTTTTATAGAGAGAGGTAAGTAATAGTATAATAGTACCCTACAATATGTAACAATTTCCCCTTTCTTCCCCTCCTTATTCCCTATGTACACTCAAATTTATCACTCAAGGAACTTGTTAACAACCAAATTCTTTGCATTTGTTTGAGGGTGACATGCAATGGTCATATTAAAGGTGAACCTTACTAATTAAAAAAATTCTTACTAAAAGTGACTAACAAACTTGGCATCTCTATTGGAAATGGTGTAATGAGGGATTCCATGGAGCTTATAAACATGCTTAAAGAATAAATTAGCAACCTTGAAAGATGAAAACTTAGTAGTCAAGGGAGTCAAATGTGCATACTCAACTAAAAAATCAACCTAGAACAACAAAGATAATATCCTTTCCTTTAGAGAGTGGTAGGTAAACAATGAATTCCATGGATTCCACTTCCCACTTCTAGTTGGGAATGGATTATGTTGGAGAAGACCTAGATAAGAAATAATTTACACCTTATTGTGGTGGAAAATGTTACATAGAACTTCATTTTTTTCCAATAAAATATGGAAGATACATTTCAATAAGTTTTTTGTGAACCTAGATGACCAACCAAGGGAGATGTATGCCTTTGTTGTAGATGTCATGTAATAAGAGGAGATACAAGATGAAATTAGATGTGATATTTAAATATTCTAACACCAATTCTAATAGTTCAAGGCTAGTTGTTCTTTCCATAAAGAATATCACATTGAAGGTTGACTATAAGAGGATCTAGTATGTAGTATGTGAAGAGCTCTTGTACCCAAGAAGGCTAGATAACTAACATAAAGTTAAAATTTGGTGGTTCATCAACTCAAGACAAGGAAATATCAATAATATTTTCCTTACATTTCTTATAGGTGATATCTAACTCATTTGTTGGGAGCCAAACAATCCACTTTTGTTGCATCTCCTCTATTAAAGTACCTTGTGTTAGAAAATCCTTCAAGATGATATCATCAAAATTAATAAAGAGCTTAGTATATAAGAGGAATTGAAGCCATTTAGCCACTCCACAAAGTATGGTCAACATTTCATTGTTGTATCTAGAGACAATCCTCTCTCCATTATCACACTTTCCACTTTCAAAGGTAGTGGGTCTATTATCCTATAAGAGTGTCACACCAAGATCAAACCTCAATGAGTCACACTCAATATTAAAGTGTTGGGTGAAATAAAGAGTAGCAAGCATGGTACATGAAGAAAGGGNAAAAAAATTCTTACTAAAAGTGACTAACAAACTTGGCATCTCTATTGGAAATGGTGTAATGAGGGATTCCATGGAGCTTATAAACATGCTTAAAGAATAAATTAGCAACCTTGAAAGATGAAAACTTAGTAGTCAAGGGAGTCAAATGTGCATACTCAACTAAAAAATCAACCTAGAACAACAAAGATAATATCCTTTCCTTTAGAGAGTGGTAGGTAAACAATGAATTCCATGGATTCCACTTCCCACTTCTAGTTGGGAATGGATTATGTTGGAGAAGACCTAGATAAGAAATAATTTACACCTTATTGTGGTGGAAAATGTTACATAGAACTTCATTTTTTTCCAATAAAATATGGAAGATACATTTCAATAAGTTTTTTGTGAACCTAGATGACCAACCAAGGGAGATGTATGCCTTTGTTGTAGATGTCATGTAATAAGAGGAGATACAAGATGAAATTAGATGTGATATTTAAATATTCTAACACCAATTCTAATAGTTCAAGGCTAGTTGTTCTTTCCATAAAGAATATCACATTGAAGGTTGACTATAAGAGGATCTAGTATGTAGTATGTGAAGAGCTCTTGTACCCAAGAAGGCTAGATAACTAACATAAAGTTAAAATTTGGTGGTTCATCAACTCAAGACAAGGAAATATCAATAATATTTTCCTTACATTTCTTATAGGTGATATCTAACTCATTTGTTGGGAGCCAAACAATCCACTTTTGTTGCATCTCCTCTATTAAAGTACCTTGTGTTAGAAAATCCTTCAAGATGATATCATCAAAATTAATAAAGAGCTTAGTATATAAGAGGAATTGAAGCCATTTAGCCACTCCACAAAGTATGGTCAACATTTCATTGTTGTATCTAGAGACAATCCTCTCTCCATTATCACACTTTCCACTTTCAAAGGTAGTGGGTCTATTATCCTATAAGAGTGTCACACCAAGATCAAACCTCAATGAGTCACACTCAATATTAAAGTGTTGGGTGAAATAAAGAGTAGCAAGCATGGTACATGAAGAAAGGGATTATTTTATGCTCTCAAATGCATGGTGTGCCTCATTGGAACAATGAAAGGAATTCTTCCTTGTTAAGTCAGTTAGGAAACAATAAATAGATGATCAATTGCATACCAATCTATGATATAATCTTTCTAAATTCTTGAATATTCTTAAATTCTTGAATATTCTTAAGGATCATAGGCACACTTAATTTCCTTGGGCCTTGGAAATATCAATACTAACACCCTCTTTAAAGATAATATGCCAAAGATACTACAGAGAAGTCTAAGAAAATTCACACTTGGATTCCTTTGCATAGGGATTATGATAAGATACATTATTGAATACAATATCCATTTTCTCTAGATGTTCTATTATATATTAGTATATCATTAAAGAAAAACATAACAAAATTTTGGAGGTATTCACCAAACACCTTGTTCTCTAAAGCCTGAAAAACATTTGACAAATAGCAGGAGCATTACAAATGATGAATGGCATCACCCAAAATTGGAAGTGGCTATGGCAATCCCTAAACATATTCTTTTCTTGGTCACTTTTGGAGGTATTTACCAAACACCTTGTTCATTAAATCTTGAAAAGTATTAGGAGCATCACAGATAATTAACGGTGTTGCAAAAATTGGAAGTGGCCCTTATAATTCCTAAATGAATTCTTCTCTTCACACTTGAGTTTTATAGGGACTTAATAGTAAAGTAAATGGAGGTCAATATTACAAAAAAAAATTGCACCATGCAGATCATCCATTAAATCATATATGCAAGGCATGTGGAACTTATTTTTAACAATGATTTGATTAAGTGGTCTATAATAATGTAGAGGTGGTAAGAATCATATTTTTTTCTTACCAAGAAAATAAATATAGAATAAATGTTCTTTCTAATAATAATAATATTTTCTAATAAAATTTCCTCCACAAGTATTTCAATCTAAGACTTCTCAAAATATCCAAATTGATATGGATGTGGAGTTGTGAGACCTTTGGTGGGGTTCAATTGATCAATGCATTATGCCCCTATCAAGGGGGTGTCCTATATGCATCTCCTAGAATACCACCTTATACTTCTAAAGTATGTTAGAGAGGACTAGAGCATACGTTTCTTAAGAATGAGTTGCTTCCATGTAGTCCATGTGAATCATGAAACCAAATCTAACCTTATTCAAATGTTTGTAGAAGTGTTTGGAGTCCACAATATAGATTCTCTTGAGGTCGATCTCTTTGAGGATCATCTCATGACCATATCTGTGGAATACGAGGCATCTCTCCTAGTGGTTATGGGAGTAGGTACCTATAGAAATAATCCATTGAATGACCAAAACACCAAGTGATCCTCAAACATTTTTGATACAAAAGTCATCTTGGAGACTATAGTCCTCAACTTTAAGTGTTGCCTTGTACACCACACTTCCACACTCAATAGTTTTAAGGCTTAGGATATTGATGGGAAAACATTCAAAAGTATCTATATAAAGAACCAAATGTTAAACAAATTTCTTATCAAGAATATAATTCAGTTTACTACCAAGATAAACCATAACAAGGACATTTTTTTTTTTAATATAGGATTAAAACTTGAAGGTATCAAGTCTACCCAACTTAATCATTGTAGCAAAAGAAACCAATGTTTCCCTTATTTCTAAGGGTGGAAGGGGTTGGTATTGTGGACTAGATCCATTATCGAGTTGTTTAGGAAGAGTGTCCTGTACAAGTTAATATTATGAGTTGGGTTGGTGTAGAACTCCATCCATAAAAAAAATTTGGGCATTATAGACATGGCACTTATACCAAAATTCAAGGCATCTACAATATGAGTTTTATGTGGGAAAATTACAATTTTGGTTGGGTTGTGAAGTATGGCCTTTGATTTATGGTAGATCAAACTTCCCCTCTTCCTTAGACCTCTTATTGGATTTATCTCCTCTTCCTCATAGCCCTCATGATTATAAAATGATGATTATGGGCCATGTTTCATTGAAAAATTACCTAGTATTATCTCCTTGATTTAATGATTTAATGCACAAAATCTAAGATAGTTCATGCAATTTTTCTTGATAAGACATTTTTTCTTCTTGTAGAAAAATAATGAAATAAAGAGGGAGAAAGATCTAATGTTTCCCTTATACAAACTTGTGATGGCATTGTAACCAAATATAGCCAATACTACAAGATAAAAAGGAATATAACAATGGTAACAAAAAAATTTAAAAACCATGGAGCTACTACACATCTAACGGTAGATTACACTTACAAATCCAAAAAAATTGAGGAAACCATCTCCAATAAACATTAAAAAACTACTTGTTTGGATCGATAAAATGATATCAGATATACAAGAGAAGAAAACCCCCTATTTATAAAAATAAAACTACAAAACTCTACTTAATGCATAAGCCACTAATAAAAATAATTAAATCCCAATAATATAAAATAACCTTTAAAACATATTTAAAATATGAAAAAAACATAATCATAAATACAAAATATATACATATATATTAAATAAACAATATCATAAATCTAATCACCAAGTATCTCTAGAAGAGACCTAAACTAATTGTTCAAAGGAACCATTTTGAGTTGGTTTTAATATTGAAAAGCACATACCAAAGTTGATTTTATTAAAAATAAATCTCCCATCATTTTCATTTTTATTTTCTATTGAACTATTATATATACACGATATTCCTTACAAAATCATCTCATTTAGTATCGAGGGTTCGAGCACATTAGTATGGGTCGGTATATATATACAATATTCCTTACAAAATCATCTCATTTAGTATGGAGGGTTTGAGCACATTAGTATGGAGACATACAACTTGAGTTGGTTTAATGGTTAAGAACATGTGTTTCCTCTTAAGAGGTTACGAGTTCAAATCGAGAGGTGGGTAGGGTATGTATACCTTTTTAGATTTTACCAGTCAAACTTAATATAACTAAATACACACTTAATAAATATTTTTTGTCAAAAGATAATAATTAAGGATTGTTTGTTATTCAAAATGTATAATGAACCATAAGGTGAATGAAACTATAATTCATAAATATAATATAAATATAATATTAAAAAATATATAATATTCATAAATATAATATAAATATAATAATGCATAATAATAAATACATAATACAATTTTTTATATTTAAATGTGGTGATTGGTGAAATTCATTAATGTAATTAATTCTACATATTAGAAATAACATTTAAGGGAGAAATAACACTTCAATTCTATCAACCAATTAGAAATGAGAAACACACATATTTTTATTATATCCAAAAATATACATTTGTTTTCCTATGTTAAACATTACATTGAATACACAAATTCATGGTAAAAGGCAAATTAATTTCATATCAAAAGCAAACTCATTGCTATAGTCCCATAACAGAAACTAATAACATATATTAATAAATGATACTACTAAGAAGTTGAGATTCCAAATATAATGAGTAATTTTTATTATATGATTAAAAATATATTTAATTTTTATAAAATATAAATATATAATATAAGAATATTATATTAAATACATTTAATCATTAAAAATATATTTTTTCAAATTAAGAAAAATAATATATATATATATATATATATATATATATATATATATATATATATATATATATATATATATATATATATATATATATATATATTATTTTTCTTAATTTTTTATTAATAAAACATTTTTTTATCGTATTAATTTTTTAAACATTTTTTATAATATTAATTTTTCCAAAAAAATATTTGATACCATAATTTTTTTCATATATTTTTTTATTTTGTTACATTTTTATAATATTGATTATTCAAGACAAACATTTAATACTTCAGTGCATTTTTTAATATTATTATACTAACATCATGTATATTTATATAATTTTTTATTTAAAATTTGTCAATTTTCAAACAATTAGCTTATTTAATTATTTTCTTCTTTAAATCATCTTAAAAATAATTATACCAATACCAAAATTGCATTAGTCTATGTTCCTAAAACTCATGTTGCATGTGAAGTGGTGGAACATTACTTATCAAAATTATTTAAAATATATTTATAATAGCAATACAAAATATACTAAAACCAACAAATAATGACAACCTCTTGTTATAATATAAGGCAACAAAATTCTAAATCATCAACCAATAATTATTTATTTTATAAAATAAATGGTCAATAAAATATAAGTATATATAGGTGTGAGCTTAACATTAACTTTTGAAATTAGAATGTTGTATGCTAAATTATTTAAGGTTTTTCTTATGCCAACGAAGCTAAGATCATCACACATAATTAACTTAGTAGTTACAAAGGTTAATATATTACTATACATTGAAGAACTTCTATTGAATCTAAATATAAGCTCAATTAATCATCAACATATCAGATTGTTATTAATTTTTTAAAACTTTGACATTATTAAATAAAGACTCAATAAATTTGATAATGTAACTTTATTCATAACCATATGAATCCTATTCTAAAATAGGATGGTATTTGACTCCCCTATCATTATTTTGGTTTTATACAATTTATTCATTTAACTTTCGTTGTATTCTATTTTGT
>ML846514.1:24026-35594 GCA_009831015.1 Picea engelmannii
ATGTTTAATGGTTAAATAATGCTATTTCTCTCTTTGAAGGAACGACCATGGATTCTCTCCTTTGTTAATGCAACATGATAAATGTTATGCATGTTCCTTGGGAATGGTTCATGTTTTTGTTTTTTTGGTATTATAACGCATTTTAACATATCAATGTTTTGATATTTATTTATTTATGTTTTGTGTTTTAATTTTAATTTTTAATTATTTTTTTCAATGTATGTAAATATTGACTTGTATTAAAATTAAGTATGAAACATTTTTTTAGCCTAATCATGATATATTATATTTATCTGGTTGTTGTCATATATATATATATATTTTTTTTTTTCCGTGGCTAAAAATTGTATAAGTATTTCATATTAATATACAAAAGGATACCCCCGGATGGGGTGTCACTTAGACACTGTTAGAGGACACATGGAATGGGGCGGTCAGGGAATTTATTAATCCCGGGCGTCGGCCTTCCACTCATTACTGCAAAATGATCGACACCCAACAGAGTGTAATGGTAATGTGCCTAGACAACCTTGCAAGGTTAATTCCCCCCCGCGTAAGTTAGACCAGGCGTACCAGACCTAGGGAAGCCTCCACCTCGACTCTCATGGCTAGCCTATCTGTCAATTCGAGTTGTGCTAAGAGGGAAATCGCCCTGGTGAATTTATTCATTCCCCCTTTGCATTTGCTCTGGCTCCTTGGCTCTTCTGAGCAAATTCTCACATTTTCCCTCTGAAACTGCACTTTCTCCCCGGCTCTCTTAGACGATTTACCCATTTATCCATATGCTACTACGCTCCTACCCCTCGGCTCTCACAGGATAATTCTCTGCATTTCCCTTTGCATTTACTCCTGCGCTTCGACTCTTTCGGGCTCTCTCGAGCACTTTCCACTAGCCCCTCCGCCCTCTGCCTTCGCTCTACAACAAGCCAGCCTCTATACTCTATCCACCATGCCAAGATAAAGAGGGAATTCTAGGAGAGGCTCGCTGTATTACAATGCCCTCTTTAGGAGCGACAAACTTACCCCCTCCCAATTTGCTCTCATTGCAATTCACACCTCTGGCCCAAGGCATAATAGCCATGGGCTGCTAGAGCCTCCTCTGCCACCCCCTCACTCCATCCATGGAAACTGCCTGGTTAAAGAGGAATCACCACCTTTGAGAGAGAACACTTCCTTTCTCACTAATCCTCTTGCCCCCCCCTGAAAATTAATCCACAGGAACCGGTGTTTGGTGATGGCAACTGCATGGTGGAGGATGAAATTCTCCCAAGCTGGCAGGTGGAGGAGCACAAGATGAACGTTGGCGAGGAAAAGGAAGCAGAGTTGCCTCTACTCTATGCAAATTGACTCTTGGAGCACCTCCAACTCATTTTCAAAATTTGACAAAAACAAGATGATCACCTGCACTCACAACACATCCTCGACCAAAGATTGGACATTTTGATTGATGCATTGGCAAATGCTCCTGCGCGGACTCGATGCCAAACATGTGGCCATAAGTACATCCCAGTCTACAACATCCATGGCCGCCCAAGCTTTCTCATGGCGTAAAGCCTCCAGGTTTCTGTTTTCTGTCTGCTCTTGTCGCAGGCTACTGGTTTTTGTTTTCTCTTATCGTAGGCTAGATGGTCATGGTGACTAGTTCCATTTTGTTCATATAGTTTGGTCATGGCGATCGATTTTTTTTTGTTCATACAATTTTGTAATGGAAGCCATCTGTTCTGGTTTCCATTTTGTGGCAGAACAGGTGGCTAACACATGTCATTGCACAAATATCAATAATTAATACAAGGCTCTACTTTATTTAAAAATATATATATACAAAAGGATACAAATACATTAGTTGCCGGTAGAGGATTTCTTTAAGAGGAAACTAGTGCCTCTAAACTAGTCTTATTGTCCATTACCATAGGGTTTACATCCCACACAAAAATACCTTCATAGTACCCATACCTATTCATCTAAAACACAAAATTTGTGACATTAAACAAACTGTAAGTACATGTCTAACCAATATTAAGTCAGAGGGTGAGGTGGAATCTCCTCCAAAGCTAATTCTAGGATGACATCTCCATTGTTTTCCTCCCCCTGCATTGTTCTAGAAGGTTGAGTGTCCTTAGTAATTTGTATTGGGTGGGATTGACTTCCCATAGAGCCCACATAGTATTCCATTTTTTTCCTACCTTTATTCTCTTCCTGCATCGGGGTGATTGTGATGCCAACACTGAAGACATCCTTGCAGATTGTCTCGAATTTCCATTCAAAAATTATGATGGTTTGTAGGATATCCTGTTGCTAATCCTACTTCCTTCACCATCCAATATACTTCCTCCATCTAAAAGTATTTTGTCTCCCTTGTGCATGAAAAACTGGGGTCTAACACCTAGTGACCCACCTCCTCCACCAACTGTTCATCTACCATCTTATGTCACTTGTCCCTAAATTCTCCTTTCACCACCTTAACCTTCTCCTTCACCACGTCAGATAATTCTCCATGAATAGGCACTCTGCCTTCCATGCTTCACATTTTTCCCACACTTATATTGGTGGTTTCCTCATTGAGGTCACCTTCCTCATGGTTCCAACCCATGAAATTTTTCCACCTTGATCTCCTTGACCTACCCCCACCACCATCTCAACCTAGTCAATATTCCTTCCAACTGATAGCTCTCGACTCTGAGCAACCATTTCTATTTCTACAAATGCAAGATGAGAATGTTGACATGGATCACACCCCTCCACCTGATATTCTACCTTGGTCCCATTGAGATGATTCCCACTCACAATCACCCACAAAATCCCATATGAAATCCCAACACTAGGAGACCAAACCAAGTAACACCCATGCCCTAAAACTCTCAACACAACATAGACTAGTAGCAGGTCGTAACAAGTGAAGTTGGACAAGTTACCGAGATTTTGAGCTTGGGAGTTCCATGAGCATCTCAACCACCTACCTATATCATTTTCCTCATCCTTCGACCATAGATTTCCTAAAACCAAATAATTTTCTTTCCCTGGGCTTAGTGTATGATAAATCCCAAATTCATTCCCTTTAGTAATTTTCATTGCTACATCCCCCATCATGGGCGTAGAACCCTCCCAGAAAATTGCATTGAACCATGAGAGCCCTTCCCTACTTTTAGTTTTCATTGTGGTGAATTTTTGATACTGCTCTACAAGCCTAACAATTATGGAACTCAAGTGCATAGTGAGTGGGGGTTGTCTCATCCTTTCTCCCCTGTATAACCTCCACCATCCCAAATTCCAAGTGCTCGCCATCTATCTTCCCATTGCCTATGCCATTATCTCTAAGTGGGGTGGTAGTGGAAGGACATGCCCCAACTATCTTGTCTCCACTCATTATCACTCGATACAAGAAATAGTGGAAGGACATGCCCCAACTATCCTGTCTCCACTCATTATCACTTAATGCAAGAAATATATGTTGATAATGATATGTGAAGTAGTGAGAAAAATCAATATAGTGATGGTGTGCACCCCTAGGTGTAGACCAAGGCATGTGAGTGACTGGTGGTATAGGTACAATAGTTGTAGGATTTTATGATTTGAAAGAATTACATATGTCATCAACTCTTATATTGTTGCAATGTTACAGACAACAACACAACAATTATAATTTTTTAAGAAGCCACTTATTATCATGAAACATTTAGTTGAATACACACACACAGACACACACACACACACACACACACACATTTTAGTTGTAAGTAGGTTATGGGACTAGAAGTGTCCATTTCAAGTCGAAATGTTGAATATTCATTAAGATAAAGATTTTTTTTGATGAAAATATGAGTATATCCAAATTATTGTCATGAAATGTTATTTAAAAAAAAAGAAGATATTTATAATGAGTCAAAAGAGTTGTGTCAATATTAAGTAAGTAGGGTACACTAGCTTTAAAGAGGTGCTTACAATCATAATTTTCATCCCCTTCATGATATGATGGTGTGGTTTCCATGATATTTAATTTCACATCTTAAAAAATTCTATTACTTCCCTAAGAAGCATGATAAGTCCAATAAATTGTTTGGATAAAAGAAGGATGTCAGGGTCCCGATAAATTGGTTACATAAAATACTTTTTTTTGGGAGAAAAAACATATATTAACTATTTCAAGTAAAAATGTAAATTATACATTGTATGTGCATGGACACTCCAAAATGATATTTTAGGAGCATCTATATATTTGTAGCAATAATATAAAAGAGACTCATGTCAATATCCTAATTATATAGTGATCCCGAAATAAAGAAATCAATTATAGGCTTTATTCATAAAACTTGAAAAACATCATAACCGTAATGGTATTAGAAATTTCTTAGCCAATTTTCTAAATCTTCCCTCTGTCTAGAGAGATTAATCATATGTGGATTTGTATATGGATACATGTTGGATTTTAGCCTCTTTTTCTTTCAACCTATAAAAATCTAGATGAAAAGAGAGACTTTTTAGAAAGAGTATCCGTGCCAACATTCAATTATATGTAAATATGTTTAAAATGCTTTTTTGTGAAATATCCTTTTATTTCTTTTATTATTTCTATTAGAAAAGAGAAAGTCATGTTTTGCAACTTGGTTATACCATTAATCCAATCTACAACAATTTTGGAGTCACTCATTATTTGCATTTTGATACTCCTTTCTCACCTACAAACCTCATCAATCAATAGCCATAAGGTATTCAATTCTATCCAATTTCTCATACCTTCACTAAGTCTTTCTTTGAAATGTATTTTATGATCCTTCTTAAAAAATAGCATGCCACCTACCCTAGTTTTCATAGGAATCCCTTGGCATGCCCCATCAAAATATCCCATGCATATGATTTATCAATGTCAGGACTTGTAAGCACCCTTGGATGCTTTTACTTATCTATATTATAGCAATCCTTATAGGTATATTTGATTGGGTTTATTACTTGAATAGGTACAATATTTCCTTGTTTTCAAAAATCATTTCATTTCGTGTTAGCCACAAAGCCTAGACTACTATACAAGGTAGAGCCCTTTGTTCCCCCAATTTATCATTGAACCTTATCCAAGTAGATCTCAATAGTACATCCTTGCCATGTTTCCTTCTCCTTCTACCATCTTCAGATATTCTTCCAAAACTATAGATATTGTTCCAAAAGTATTGTAGTAAAAAATCATGTTCTATTAATAAGTGTGAAATAGTCACATCAATGCTTTTCTAGAATAGTCATCTTCATGCCCCTACTAGGATCTCCTTTTGTAATTAGCTCAAGCTAAAATTTCATTTTTAAGGGATAACCAAAGAAAAAAATATTGTTTTTAATCGTGTTTTAATTTTTGAGATAAGCTTCCACCACCACTTATGATCCCCTTCTTCATCATTCTCAAATTTTTCTTTGCATCTTAACTTATAAATTCATCTTCTAGAAAACATTTTTTTACCATACTATCTCATCATCTTTCTTCCTAATCTAATTTCACTTTGTTCAAGCATTTGTACATATTGGGTCCAATTTTTAGCTTCCTCACCTTGAAGACCCAACTTGTTTTCTCATATCTAACATTGATTCCATATACATGAATTCATTGGACCTACTACCTCTACTAAGAAATGTATTCCTTGTATATTTAGAGAGTTTATCAAATGTTCAGGAAGTCTAAAATTCCAATCACTACCTATCCAATGATCATATTCTATCCCCATCCTAGACCTCTTTCCCACTCTCCAAACCAACCAATTTCACACAATTGGGAATTTTTTTACAAGGGCCTTCCATATTATGGAATTTCTAAGCATATATTTCATTTCCATTATTATCCAATCCTTAAGAGACAAAGGTGCAATATATTTATGCATCAATACTTTCTTCCAAAGACCTTCTTTCTCTATTAACCTCTAAGGGCTCTCACCTGGAAAAGGTGGTCCAAAATAATGTGTGTTCTTCAGACCCCATCCACTAGCGTATTTAGGTTTCGCTAATCTTTTTCCATTTTATTAAATGAATACCTTCCTAATCACTTTTTCCTCTCCATGAGAAATTAACAAATTTATTTATTTATTTTTCTAACATTCGTTTTGGGATATAAGCTAGCAAATACCAATACATAGGGATTTCCTCCAAAAACTAATTTCACCAAAATCACATAAGATTTCCTCCAAAACTAATTTCACCAAAATCAGTCTTCCTCCTCTAAAAAGCCACCTATAAAACTAGTTTGTGATTTTTTGATAGAGCCAATTCTAATCCTTGAACTTATAATTATTTATCTATAACATGAACACCAAAGATTTACTCCATTATCTATATGGACATGGTTGCTCACACATTAACACAAATCCTATCCTGTCATTAGGGTTTTATTGAATGGATATCGAGGAAGATTGTCCACTGGAACAATCCATAAAGTTGTGGTTCTCGTTTGTGATGGACATACCACCAAATATGTTACATGGTAATTTAGGAACTAATTCTAAAAGTTAAAAGAAAAAAATATTTTTAATTTTTTATATGATGTTTAATGGTTAAATAATGCTACTTATCTCTTTGAAGAACATACCACCAAATATGTTACATGGTAATTTAGAAGCTAATTCTAAAAGTTTAGAAAAATAAATATTTTTAATTTTTCATATGATGTTTAATGGTTAAATAATGCTACTTCTCTCTTTGAGGAAACGACCCTAGATTCTCTCCTTTGTTAATGCAACATGATAAATGTTATGCATGTTCCTTGGGAATGGCTCATGTTGAGATAATTTATTTTTTAATTCATTTTTTTGGTATTATAACACATTTTAACATATCAATGTTTTGATATTTATTTATTTGTGTTTTGTGCTTTACTTCTTATTTCTAATTTTTTTTTCTCCAATGTATGTAAATATTGTTATGACTCGTATTAAAATTAAATATGAAATATTTTTAGTTGAACCATGATATATTATATTTATTTGGTTGTTGTCTTTTTTATATATGTATTTAATTAGATTTTTTTTTCTAAGTTAAAAATCGTATTAGTATTTCATATTAATATACAAAAGGAGACAAATACATTAGTTGCCGGTAGAGGATTTCTTTAAGAGGAAACTAGTGCTTTTACTAGTGTGGTGTTATCATAACTAGTCTTATTGTCCATTACCATAGGGTTTACATCCCACACAAAAAAGACCTTCATAGTACCCATCCCTATTCATCTAAAAACACTTTATGCTATTAAACAAAAATTGTAAGTACATGTCTAACTAATATTAAGATAGAGGGTGAGGCGGACTCTCCTCCAAAGCTAATTGTAGGATGGCATCTCCATTGTTTTCCTACTCCTGCATTGTTCCAGAAGTTTGAGTGTCCTTAGTAATTTCTATTGGGTGGGATTAACTTCCCATAGAGCCCACAAAGTCTTCCATTTTTTGCCTACCTTTATTCTCTTCCTCCACCGGGGTGATTGTGATGCTAACACTGAATACATCCTTGTAGATTGTCTCGAATTTCCATTCAAAAATTATGATGGTTTGCAGGATATCTTGTTGGTCATCCTACTTCTCAATTTTTTGGGAAATCATTTCCTTTACTATCCAATATACTTCTTCCATATGAAAGTATTTTGTCTCCCTCGTGGGTGAAAAACTGGGGTCTAACACCTAGTGACCCAGCTCCTCCACCAATTGTTCATCTATCATCTTATGTCACTTGTCCCTAACTTATCCTTATCACCTTAACCTGCTACTTCACCACGCCAGATAATTCTCCATGAATAGGCACTCTTCCTCCCATGCTTCACATTTTTCCCACACTTCTATTGGTGGTTTCCTCATTGAGGTCTCCTTCCTCATGGTTCCAACCCATGAAATTTTTCCACATTGATCTCCTCGACCTACTCTCACCACCATCTCAACCTAGTCAATATTCCTTCCAATCGATAACTCTCGGCTTTGAGAAACTATTTCTATTTCTACAAATGCAGGAACAGAATGTTGACATGGTCCACACCACTCCACCTGATATTTTTCCTTGGTCCCCTTGAGATGATTCCCACTCACAATCACCCACAAAATCCAATATAAAATCCCAACATTAGGCGACTAAACCAAGTAACACCCATGTCCTAAAACTCTCGACACAACATAGACTAGTAGCAGGTCGTAACAAGCAAAGTTGGACAAGTTACAGAGATTTTGAGCTTGGGAGTGCCATGAGCAACTCAACCACCTACCTATATCATTTTTCCTTATCCTTCGACCATAGATTTCCTAAAACCAAATAGTTTTCTTTCCCTAGGCTTAGTGTCTGATAAATACCAAATTCATCCCTTTAGTAATTCTCATTGCTACATCCCCCATCATGGCCGTAGAACCCTCCCAGATAGTTGCATTGAACCATGAGAGCCCTTCCCTACTTTTAGTTTTCATTGTGGTGAATTTTCAATACTGCTCCGTAAGCCTAACAATTATGGAACTCATGTGCATAGTGAGTGGGGGTTGTATCATCCTTTCTCCCCTGTATAACCTCCACCACCCCAAATTCCAAGTGCTCACCATCTATCTTCCCATTCCTTATGCCATTATCATATATTTGTAGCAATAATATAAAAAAGACTCATGTCAATCCTGATTATATAGTGATCCCGAAATAAAGAAATCAATTATAGGCTTTACTCATAAAACTTGAAAAACGTCATAACCCTAATGGTATTAGAAATTTCTTAGCCAATTTTCTAAATCTTCCCTCCATCTAGAGAGATTAATCATATGTGGATTTGTATATGGATACATGTTGGATTTTAGCCTCTTTTTCTTTCAACCTCTAAAAACATAGATGAAACGAGAGTGCCTATTTAGAAAGAGTATCTGTGCCAACATTCAATTATATGTAAAAATGTTTAAAATGGTTTTTTGTGAAATATCCTTTTATTTATTTTATTATTTCTATTAGAGGAGAGAGAGTCATGTTTTGCAACTTGGTTATACCATTAATCCAATCTACAACAATTTTGGAATCACCCATTATTTGCATTTTGATACTCCTTTCTCACCTACAAACCTAATCAATAGCCATAAGGTATTCAATTATACCCAATTGTTCATACCTTCACTAAGGCTTGATTTGAAATGTATTTTATGATCCTTCTTAAAAAATGGCATGCCACCTACCCTAGTTTTCATAGGAATCCCTTGGCATGCCCCATCAAAATATCCCATGCATTTGATTTATCAATGTCAAGAATTGTAAGCACCCTTGGATGCTTTTACTTATCTGGCTTCTAGGCACCCTTACATGCATATATGATTGGGTTTATTACTTGAATAGGTACAATATTTCCTTGTTTTCAAAAATCATTTCATTTCGTGTTAGCCACAAATCCTAGACTACTATACAAGGTAGAACCCTTTGTTCCCCCAATTTATCATTGAACCATTTGTCCAAGTAGATCTTAATAGTACATCCTTGCCACTTTTTACTACAATACTTTTTCTTCCAAAAGTATTGTAGTAAAAAGTCATGTTCTATTAATAAGTGTGAAATAGTCACATCATTGCTTTTGTAGAATAGTTATCTTCATGGCCCTACTAGGATCTATTTTTGTAATCAGCTCAAGCTAAAATTTCATTTTTAAGGGATAACCAAAGAAAAAATATTGTTTTTAATGGTGTTTTAATTTTCGAGATAAGCTTCCACAACCGCTTATGATCCCCTTCTTCATCATTCTCAAATCTTGCTTTGCATCTTAACTTAGAAATTTATCTTCTAGAAAAATGTTTTTTTGACCATACTATGTCATCATCTTTCTTCCTAATCTAATTTCACTTTGTTCAAGCATTTGTACATATTGGGTCCAATTTTTAGCTTCCTCACCTTGAAGACCCAATCTGTTTTCTCATATCCAACATTGATTCCATATACATGAATTCATTGGACCTACTACCTCTACTAAGAAATGTATTCCTTGTATATTTAGAGAGTTTATCAAATGTTCAGGAAGTCTAAAATTACAATCACTACCTATCCAATGATCATATTCTATCCTCATCCTAGACCTCTTTCCCACTTTCCAAACCGACCAATTTCACACAATTGGGATTTTTTTTACAACGGCCTCCCATATTATGGAATCTCTAAGAATATATTTCATTTCCATTATTTTTCAATCCTTAAGAGACAAAGGTGCAATATATTTATGCATCAATAGTTTCTTCCAAAGGCCTTCTTTCTCTATTAACCTCTAGAGGCTCTCACCTGCCAAAGGTGGTCCAAAATAATGTGCGTTCTTCAGACCCCATCCACTAGCTTATTTAGGTTTAGCTAATCTTTTTCCATTTTATTAAATGAATACCTTCCTAATCACTTTTTCTTCTCCATAAGAAATTAAAAAAAAAATCTTTCTTTATTTTTCTAACATTCGTTTTGGGATATAAGCTAGCAAATACCAATACATAGGGCTTTCCTCCAAGACTAATTTCACCAAAATCGGTCTTCCTCCTCTAGAAAGCCACCTATAGAACTAGTTTGTCAGTTTTTCATAGAGCCAATTCCAATCCTTGAACTTATAAGTATTTATCTATAACATGAACACCAAATACTTTACTCCATTATCAAAGGGGAAACCCTTCAAAAAAGGATTTAGAGAATCGATTTTTCTTTCTATACATCTAAATGATTGAATAAGATATATGATTTATTGGAATTTTCTTTCATTCATGTTGCTATGTAGTACAATTCTAGAATATCCTCATATTTTTCTGCTACCCTCATAGAACCCAAGCCAAATAGGATAACATCATCTACAAATAACAAGTGAGATAGAGATAGAATTTTTGGTCCTTTTATACATCCTTCTCTTTTGCATTATTTTACTATCCTACTTAATCCCTAAGCTACCGACAAGAATATAAAAGGTGACATAGGGAAGCCCTCTCTTAAACCCTTCAAGGGTGAAAATAATCAAAAGGATGACCCATTTACAAGGAGATAAAAAAGAATTGAAAATAGACATCCCATTATCCAATTTTCTCAATGTGGATTATCCCAATATGGATTAACTTTAACTTAAAATATATCCATCTTACCTTATCATAGGCTTCCGACCAATCTAACTCGAAAATAATAACTAACATTTTGTATACTTATCCTGGTGTGTGTCTTTACCATGCCTTGAAATTCCTAGCTATTAGTGAGATCATGGAAGCATTTTCATCATCCATCCCCAAAAGAAGACCATTTTTATATAATTAGATGCATAAATGTTGTGAAAGATTAAGATATATATTGGACATGTATTGTACTCTTTACATGTATACTTAGCATTATCCCAGAGCAAAGGGGGTTCGAGAGGTGATCATCCCCCGCCTAGGGGGTGTGAAGGACTTGCAAGCCCTTGAAAGAAATATTTGATCCATGTTTGGTTCATCTTGTACTTTTTAGACCAATATATTTTTGGCCCACTCTAAACTATTTTTATTAAGGAATGAGGGTTTCAATCTAATCTAGGTTAATAGATTAGGGTTTTGGACTCTATTGAATACCTAAATATTGTATTGTAAACAATGAAGTTAATTCAATGAGGTAGGTAGAGGA
>ML846515.1:9223-20213 GCA_009831015.1 Picea engelmannii
AACCCAAACTGGGAAAACCAGCATATATTATATTCATACATTGTGTTACATTGTTTACAATACAATATACATATAGGAGCCAGCGGCATCCAAAACCCTAACCCAATGACCTGGATTAGTCCAAAACCCTAATTCCTTAACTGAAAATAGAAACCATCGGCAAAAAACCATGTGCCGAAAAACCACCTAAATATCACGTGGTCCCAGAAATATGTTGTCTCGAAAATATGTCGTCCTGGTAATATGTCGTCCCGGAAATATGTCGTCCTAGTGCGAAAAAAAATTTCGGGGGGGCTGCCCCCGAACCCCCGTGCGGGGGGCTCCGCTCCCCTGCACGCCCGACGCAGACGCTCAGACACTACTACTCATGCAAAGAATATAACACATACCCAACACTATACCTATGGATGATGAAATCAATTCCCACCTGCCCAACTTACCAATCACAAAGGATCATGTTGAATAAATTTACCTCGACTCTGAAACCGATGATCCCTTGGAGGAACTCCATGACAAATTCAAGGATCCCCTTCTAGAGTTTTTCCGAGATGAACTTCCTTTATCCCAAGAATAATATTTTGATGCTATAGAATGGCCTAAAAAGGAATATTACCAACAACAACTAGACAAGTACAAATCCAAGGAAATTGGCTCCGTCAAAATATTGAAGAAAGATGATAAAGGGTTTTTCATTATACCAAGCCAAGATGATATTCTTACAACACAATTCCACCCCCTCCCTCAAAATAATACACCATGGTAATACAAGAAACAAATGATCTCAAAGGAGGGGATTACAAACAAGGAGATTTGGTCTTAGAGTGGGATACACAGAAGGGCCAACCCGACACAAGTAAGGAGTTTGAGAAATTATGGTTGGGTCCCTACAATATTCAAAAGAATTTCGTCAATGTTTCCTAATACATATCCACATTGTAGGGAAGGAGGTGTCCACTACTAGTTAGTGGGTCCCTTCTCAAACCCCATCACGGGGAAGAGACTTGACTTGTTGAAATAACATAGATTAGGGTAGGTAGGTTAGGGCATTTGCATCTTGGATTGCATTTGTATATATGTTGTGTTAGCAACATTTCTTGTCTTCGGCATAGGGATATCTGGACCAACAGGTTGCACGAGAAGCACCCAAGCGCAGTACGCAGAAGAAATCCATTGCGGGCCCAAATCAAGCGAGCGGGTGCTCCAATTTCAAAGTTCAGGATGTATCCGAAGGATCAGATCAACGGTGGGTGGGAAATCACGATTAGAAAAGCTGCGTCGAGGTTAGCGCAGTGGATAGCACCCATAGCATGTTCTGAGATGGATGACATTCATTCATCACCAAGGGCACGTGGCACGAGATCTGGTCGCGTCAGCATTTCGGCATTCAGGAGTTCGTGGGGTGAAAGTTTTATGTCTTTGAACATCGCGAAACCCCGAACCCCGACAGCGCTAAAAGTGCCAAAATTGGGGCCCGCGACATCACGAAGCACTTTCATCCGTCCATCCAAAGGGGACACCTGGCAGCAGATTGAGCCATCTCAGCATTTCGCCCATCGCGACTCCAAGACGCAAGGAACAGCTCCGTTATATTCTGATGCGCGAGGTGTCGGGAGAGTCTCGGGCCCGGGCCCACAGTATCATCGGGAGAGTTAAGAGCCATCATATCTAGAGGGACGTGTGGTGCCAGATTAATCCATCTCGGCGAATCGCTCATCGCAATTTCAATCAGCAAGGGTCAGCCCCTTCATTTTTGCGAACGCCGAAAGTGCATTGAGAACAAGCATATGGTCACAGCCCCTGGTCACTTGGGGATAGATAGGAGCTGCATAAGGAAGGCCAAGGGTGCTGAGTTCAGTTACAGAGGGGATCATCGTGATCCCCAGGCGCCATCGGATCCGATATCCATATTGTTTCTCGCTTGGAGTAAATGATAGCAAGAGCGGGTGGTTGAAACCTCCTTTCATTCATTAAGTAAGGGGAATGGAAGGTCTGGCAAGCTACCTTCTCACAGAGGTCCTATGTATCGATTTTCTCAAAGAAATCCATGCCGAAGTCCTCGACTCAACAGAGAAGTCTGTGCACGCTAGCCGAGAACTTAATGTCTCAGCTACCCTCCTTACAGGAGCCATGCATAGTAAAGATGGCATTTAAAGAAAGATATCAGTACGAGTTTGACTGAAGGGACACCCAGCTTTGGGTGACTGGGCACGCCTCCGTGAGGTGAATTTTCCTGAGTATATAGACTCAGGCCTTGTATTTTGTAAGCATCGATGGTGGAGCGCAGCTCCCGATTGTAAAAGTTTTAGCAGACATTCTAGCTTTCTGGTCATGCATATGTATATGATATTTCTTATTTTATAACAGACAGTCTTCTTAATCCATCTAAGTTTTCATCTTATACTAAGAGAGTTCGTGATCAACTGATTCGCACGAATTATGGCAACTCTGTTGTGATAAAGGATTTATTATGGCATTATTGTTTTCTTTGGTTTTCTGCATTTGAACGTAGGGAGATCTTGCGTTTAGATGTCTTCTTCCACAGTCTATTAGGAACCTGATGTTTACGACAGACCTTTGCATCTCTCTGATACAAGTATTCCCCCTACTCACCCTTACTACGACTCATTGTCTGGAGTTATCTAAGACCTCACTTGCCCATGCATGCCTAGCCCAGTTTCAAAGTTAGAACCACATCGTTTGAGTTAACCTCCATCCGATCACCCCATTAAACAAATAGTGACATAAACTGATGGGCGTCGGGCTCTGCTCCTACTGCAATCTAGGGGTGACTTCYGACGCTAACATTTMTGGCGCCRTTGCCGGRGATGAAGTTGAAKATTTTCCCTGGGCAGAATGACATTGACCCTCTGATTCTGAAGGTGCATCAGAAATCAGAGCCCTTCAAKATTGCTACTRTGCACCTGGCGACTCCACTGTGGCGACTTYAAGGTTTCCACATCACTGTTTCAGYTGTGGCTACTGTTAGCACACCTGAAAGATGACCCTAAGGAGTTTTATTGAGAAGGTTTCAGCAGCTGCTTTCTCAACCTGAGAAGCTTCATGGGGTAACAACAACGTTAGRATCTGGCCTTTGATGGTGAACAAGGACCAGACACATTCGAAGTTGCGCATCTTTCACCTGGCGACTCCATGATTCAAGGATCGATTGGCGACTCCACTGGTTCGATATGGAGAAAATCCTTGCTCACAGGTTTGCTCCTTTTAATTTTTCTTCTATTCCTGGTTTTCCTAATGTTGCCCCCTCTTTGAATGAATGGGGCGATTATTTGCCCATATTTGGAAAATGTGAAGAGGACAACCCTGCTCAGCACCTCAGTGAGTTTCAAGAACTCATGCGTCAGTGGGAGATACATCATGAGGATGTATTACTTAAGATGTTCGTGTTCTCGTTAGCAGGGGATGCACGTAAATGATATCATTCTTTACCCCCTACTAGCATTTCTTCACTCTCAGAGTTTCATGCAGCTTTCATCGCCTATTGTCAGGAGTTTTATCCCTCCGAGTTAATTTGTCATAACTGTGGTGAGGGATACCACAACTCTATACAAAATGAAGCTATTTCTGACATAGGCTGTGAGGATAATCCTGACGACCTGGATCAGAAATCATTCCTTTCTCCTCCCCATTCGTCTGCATCAGAGGAGTGTTATGGAAGTGATGAATATCCCAGGGAGGAAGAAGACACCCTGAGTGAGTTGAGGGAACATGTGAAGTATCTCTATGTTCAATTAGAAAGGTTGAAATCTGAAGACTGTGCAGAGGATTTTCCAGCCTGGGAGGAAGAAAATGACCTGAGTGAACTAGTGGAGCAGGCAATATTCCCCACTCCCCAATGTGCAAAATTGGAATTTGAAGACAGCGAAGAGGATTTTCCAGTCTTCGAGGCAAATGGTCTAAGTAGCTCTTTTGAAGATATTATTGAAGATTTCCTGGATGCGTTAGCATCTGCCCCCGATGAGCCTCCTGTCTCATATTTAAACAAAGAATCCATTGTGGAAGAGGATTGCTCTTTCTTCCTTCATGAGATTTCCCATGATGTATTTACATTTGGGATTGAAGAGAAGGATCGGGAGACCGTTCCCATTTCACAAGATGGGGGAGTGCACGGAAAAGAGGAGGAGGAACCAGAGGAACGGTTGAGCACGCATTTCTTTTTCTATCCAGATCCAGTCAGCGAGCAGCCACCACCTGAGATCAGTGAGCCTATGACATTTTTCCACTCACCTGCGCTTGTCAGAGATATTCAGCCACATGAGAACAGCTGTGTAGCAGAGGAGGCTGCATGTCGCCAATTTTCAAAAATTTTCCACTCATTCTATGATCCTATCAGCGAGTACATAGAGTGGCATTTCCCCTATGCCTTGGAGCCACCCTATTTCATCTCAACTCCAGCCTATAAGGAGAAGTTGAAGAATGTAACCGTTATGTTGTCACGGTTACACCATTTGCTGATGATCATTGACAGAAGGAAGGAGCTTCTATCCAGGAAGTTGCTTGAATGGCTATGGTGGAAATCTGCTTTCACCTAGCCCCATGCAAAGTGTTTTATTAGTTTAGGATTGTATATAAATAATCTCCTTTGAGCATGTATCTTTATTTTGTTTCTTTTATTTTTCGGCTTGTATTTTCAGCAGCGGGATGTTTTGAGCCTGACTCCATAGCCCAACGACAAGGCACTGAAACTGCAAAATGATTCCTTAGAGCATCACAGAGACAACTCTATCCCCTGTGGAGCCTAATGTTAGAAAAATTTCTTGTCTTTGGCATAGGGATATCTGGGCCAGCAGGTTGCATGAGAAGCGCCCAAGCGCAACACATAGAAGAAATCCATTGCGGGCCCAAATCAAGCGAGCGGGCGCTCCAATTTCAAAGTTCAGGATGTATCCGAAGGATCAGATCAACGGTGGGCGGGAAATCATGATTAGAAAATCTACGCCAAGGTTAGCGCAGTGGATAGCACCCATAGCATGTTCTGAGATGGATGACAGTCGTTCATCCCCAAGGGCACGTGGCACGAGATCTGGTCGCGTCGACATTTCGGCATTCGGGAGTTCGTGGAGTGAAATTTTTATGTCTTTGAACATCACGAAACCCCGAACCCCGACAGTGCTAAAAGCACCGAAACTGGGGCCCGCGACATCATGAATCACTTTCATTCGTCCATCCAAAGGGGACACCTGGCAGCAGATTGAGCCATCTTGGCATTTCGCCCATCGCGACTCCAAGACGTAAGGAGCAACTCTGTTATATTCCGATGCGCGAGGTGCTGGGAGAGTCTCGGGCCTGGGCCCACGGTATCATCGGGAGAGTTAAGAGCCATCAGATCTAGAAGGACGCGTGGTGCCAGATTAAGCTGTCTCGGTAAATCGCTCATCGCGATTTCGATCAGCAATGGTCAGCCCCTTCATTTTCGTGAACGTCGAAAGCGCATTGAGAACAAGCATATGGTCACAGCCCCTGGTCACTTGGGGACAGATAGGAGCTGCGTAAGGAAGGCCAAGGGTGCCAAGTTCAGTTACAGAGGGGATCATCATGATCCCCAGGCACCATCGGATTCGATCTCCATACTGTTTCTCGCCTTGAGTAAATGATAGCAAGAGCAGGTGGTTGAAACCTCCTTTCATTCATTAAGTAAGGGAAATGGAAGGTCTGGCAAGCCATCTGCTCACAGAGGTCCTATGTATCGATTTTCTCAAAGAAATCCATGCCGAAGTCCTCGACTCAACAGAGAAGTTTGTGCACGCTAGCCAAGCACTTAATGGCTCAGCTACCCTCCTTACAGGAGCCATGCGTAGTAAAGATGGCATTTAAAGAAAGATATCAGTATGAGTTTGACTGAAGGGACACCCAACTTTGGGTGACTGGGTACGCCTCCGTGAGGTGAATTTTCCTGAGTATATAGACTCAGGCCTTGTATTTTGTAAGCATCGATGGTGGAGCGCAACTCCTGATTGTAAAAGCTTTAGCATACATTCTAGCTTTCTGGTCATGCATCTGTATATGAGATTTCTTATTTTATAACAGACAGTCTTCTTAATCCATCTAAGTTTTCATCTTATACTAAGAGAGTTTGTGATCGACTGATTCGCACGAATTATGGCAACTCTGTTGTGATAAAGGATTTATTATGGCATTATTGTTTTCTCTGGTTTTCTGCGTTTGAACGTAGGAAGATCTTGCTTTTAGATGTCTTCTTCCACAGTCTGTTAGGAACCTGATGTTTACGACAGACCTTTGCATCTCTCTGATACAAGTCTTCCCCCTACTCACCCTTACTATGACTCACTGTCTGGAGTTATCTAAGACCTCACTTGCCCATGCATGCCTGGCCTAGTTTCGAAGTTAGAACCACATCGTTTGAGTTAACCTCCATCCGATCACCCCATTAAACAAATAGTGACATAAACTGATGGGTGTCGGGCTCTGCCCCTGCTGCAATCCAGGGGTGACTTCCGACGCTAACATGTTACATCATGCATTCATGCTATTATAGTCTTGCATTTTCTTATATATGTTGCATCTTCAGTTGTACATAATGAATACATGTTAGGAAATTGCACCTAGTATATTTTTGTTTTGATATTTTGGAGCTAAGGAAAATTTTTATTTTCAACACGGTTTTGGATTTATCACTAACAGCCAATGGATCACATCCACTGGAAGATACTTCTAAAGGGTGTTGTTGGTTGAAGTGGGTGTAGGATTGCAGGTGTTGGACAACCAGATATGATTAGTTTCTCATGTTCTCTACAGTGAGCACATGTCCCCATGTTGGAGCCAAATGTTACCCCCCAAGTCCTAGGGGTAACTAGAGGAGATAATGTCTCATATCTCATGTCCTGCGATGGAGAACATGATCCCAACCATGATAATGATCAACACGTCCACAAATGGCACCCCCAAAACCCCCCTCTTTCACCTTTACAACTACAACCAAGGCTCATCAAATTCAAGCAACCCAGAGTATGGGAGATGGTAATCCATTGTCACCATCAAGTGTGTTAGTCCTTACATGCAAAGCGTTGTGCTTAATTTTTTGGGTGTGTGGATGAAGATACTTGGTTGAAGTTGGATAATGGATCACTGATTTGAGAAACTGTGTCAGTTTCCTTGTTTCACCTTGGTGGTCAGCTTCTGTGCCCTAGCCCCGTGTTGTCACCACCCAAGGAAAAGGGGTGTTACTAGGAGGGCCCTCTCAAGGGTAACATTTTGTTCCCTTCCATCCTCTCATAATGTACTAAACCTTGTAAATGGGCCATATTCCATTCTCTCATGAGGAGAGTGGATGAAGGCCCAGAGGCTGTTTAGTAGCTTCTATGAAAAGAATGAGAAAATGATGCTAAAGAAAGAAAGGAATGATAACAAAGAGGACCAACAAAATCTGGTCCAAACTCAAGCTTTGTTTTTTCAATGCTCATCCCAATCCAAAAAATTCAATGCTAGTGGCTTGAAACCTTACAAAGGGGACTTGCAAAAATATAAAAAAGCAGGACCAAGAAAAAGGAAAATAAGGGGTATTGGAAAAAATAACGAGGTATCTCAAGAGAAAGCACACCCTCCACAAAGGCATTGATAGAAATGGATTCAATGACACCATCATCCATGAAGTAATCCCTAAAACCATATCACTATCACACTTACTCTTGAAGGGTTTTTACTTTCCCTTGTCACTCTCGAGACCTATCCCTCTACCTAGGTTATTATATTTCCTATCTAGGTGGCACACCCAGTAGGCTTGGATGAAGGCCCTCCCATACTTAAACTTGGTAACTCACATGGGGTCATGGGATGGTATGATGCTTGAAGCGGATATTGAGGTGAATTGTCTTACATTGCTTATATATTAAGTTGCAACTTACTTTGCATGTTTTAAGGACTAATGTTTCTTATAAACTTTGGTTAACCATGTTTTATACTTTCATTTGTTTTGGATGGCCCTGCCATGGTTCTTTGAGGGATGTCTTGGGATTGTACCTAGGATGTTGTGCCTTTATTGCAGGACCTGGGCATGTGTGATGGAGAGAAGTGGGTCATTTAGTGACTCACCACCCTCAGATAGTGGATATCACATTATGAGAACCCTGAATGATGGAAAAATGGTCCTTGGTTTAAGCAAATCTAGTCATTATGGCACACATATGGGCTGGAATCCCCACAGACTAGGTAGAGTACCCTGAGACTTATTTTGCACTAGGATTAGGGACATTGCAATAATAGATAGTCAGAGAAAGTGCAGAGATGACATGCATCTCCCTAGAGCCTCAACATTTTCCTTAGATCTCAGATGCTTTCCATGTTATGATGATGACATCACCTTTTAGGGTTTGACATGGATAGGGTTTGATGGATGGATGGGTACCTGAGATGATTTGGCATGACCTTGGGTGAGGAGACACCTAAATTGACTTCTAATTTACCTTGGAGGATGCCATATTGCCTTTGGAGGCTCAACCTTAGACTTTGGAGGCATGATGTCACCTTACCTAGCATTGACGTCTCACATGTGTGGCCTATTTTGATTTATTTTTTCTCTTTAGTATTTTTTAAAGGTTAAATGAGGGGTCGGCCCCACTTGTATTATTTTGTTGACAAATTATGTGGAAAAATGTATGAGGTTATCCTCATATAAAAAGGCTAAACCTCACTTTCATTTTATCAACATCACTTCTCACCCTTGTGAGACTACACTTCTAAAATGTTTTCCCTTTTGGGGTAACTAGCTCTTCTCTCTCATGCACTATGCTTGGAAGGTCTCTTATGGATGACTTTTTTTGGTTTTGGATGGATATTTCTGCAATTAGGGTGAAAATATATTGGTTTCTTGGATGAAGTGAATTTCTACAATTTATTTTCATGTTACTAATGTTTATGGTGAATTTGATCATTTGTTTCAAGAAGTCTTGTTCATTGAAACCCTAAGAGAGGAACATAAGTTCTTCTTCCTCTCACAAGGTGATATCTATCTAGAATTTGTGAATTTTCATTGTGAGGGTTAGAACCCTAAAGCCCTAAAGTTCCAACACTTTAGGATTTTATCCCTAGATAATTGATCTTGACCTAATTGAAGCTACAAGAAGGGAGAAATGGTTTCTAGGGCCCAAATGTGCTTGCACCCTAGAATTCCTTCTCCTCAAGATTCAAAGCCTAAGGCCCAAATGTTAGGGTTTGAATCCTACTTCTTGGTTTCAATTAAGCCAACATTCAAGATTAGTTGCATTAGAATATTACACACCCTAAAGAGGAATTGATCTAAGAAGCCATTCTCTTGGTGAACTGGTTGATAAATAATCTCGTTTAAAACTCTTAATCTCTCTACTAATGGTCCTAACACTAACATGGAAAAACTCACTATACTTCTTGTTGTTGTTATAAAAGTTTGCTACGACCATCTGAAAAAACTTTAATTTACTACATACAGTCATCCTTTGGTGGCTTAACTTACTTAGAAATAACATATAACAATTGGATAATATTCTAGTGGATGTATGCCAAGTTTTCATGGTCAATTGTCGCATTTCTTAGCACTAATTGTTGTTGTTGTTACAAATCATTTACTATTGTCATATAATTGTTTAATGCTGCAAATTTGTAACAACCATTGCAACTTATCTTAACTGTTGTCCTAAGAGGTTATTTTTGCATACTTTAACTTGGAAATTGCTATATATATGCTGCAAAGTGTTCTTGTTCTGGTTAGGTACTCAAATCATCTTCCAATCTCTTATTTTTTGTGACCTAGACCAATATTTTGGTGATAAAGATAGGGGTTGGTAGGCTTGTCTAATAAAATTGATATTTGATCCCTTGAGGTTACCAGGGAATCCTCCCTTGTGGTGGAACTCTTCCATCACTAAAAGGAGGGAAGTCCCTACTAAGGCAACAATGGTAGGTTCTTTCATAGTTACGGAAGATTTGGGAGTCTTGTGTTGGGATTTTCACAAGTATAAATCATGTGATAACATGCCCAACTAGCAACACTTGGGTGCCGGAGCAACCCCAAGTTTTGTCTCCTTGAGGACTTGGGAGACGGTCTCCGTGCCCTTCTAGTTGAATACCTTACATGCAACCTCCAACACAAAGACAAATTTTGTTAATGCATACAATGAAAATTGCTTGAAATTTTCTTATAGAGATACCTGGGGTTTTGTGGTTCCTTTTTTATTTTTATTCTATTTGTGTAAAAAATACATGATTGATATTAATATAAATAATTATGCAACTGAGAACAATGTTTGCAACAACTTCATGCTACTAAGATTTCAACATGACATTAACTAGGCGGTCTCATAAAAATATACAACATGCTGGGATAAGTTATAATGTTGAGGAAAGGTGTGCCCTTGGTCTACTTGGACTCCAAGTGGTTTCATGATAAAATTCAGAGAGCCCATAGGTATATCGTGTATATTATATTTATCGAAAGATAGTTCAAAAAATAATTTATGAAAGTTAATAAAATTAGAACTGTCTATTATAAAAGTTTCCTTGGTTACAGTGAAAGGATCCGTTGTTTGGAGTCCTTCAAGATGAAAAATTTAGAATCCATTCCTTTATGGGAGGGATCATGAAACATTGGTATGTTTGTAAAAACCAACATATATCCATCTTAGATCAGGATCTATAATACTTTGAGAGGGATCAAATCCCTAAAGGTGCAAACCTTTTTCTCAAGTTTTTATCTCTCTCGGTGCATGATAGATCTAGAGTTGAGATGGATCTACGTTGTATATATACATATATATATATATATTCCACGTGTCAACTACATGTTCAGTACGAACAATTACACATCTCCCTCATATTGTGCAAAACCATTGAAATGTTTTAACCATAATATTTTTTTTACTTTATATTACCCTCTCTCTATATATAAAGTTGATATTGAAATATTTTACTTAGTGTGAACATTAAAATGTTTTATTTATGATCCACGTTGAAATATATTTTTATATTAATATTTTTTCAAATG
>ML846516.1:12038-26900 GCA_009831015.1 Picea engelmannii
TCTACTTGGTCTAATATGTCGTTAGGTAAAAGTGTGTTTCTTTAGTATGCATTAGTATGCATTTGTAGTTAGGAAATCTGATGGTCACGATATGTTCCCAACATAGAGTGATTCGACGGTTCATACTCTCCTTGATATTAACGACCATTGATCCATGGCTTAACACCCAATTGGTCCATGATCTCTATTTAAAGAGCATGGAGGGTCATTTGTCGATGATCGATTTTGAGAAACTCTCTTGTAAAATCTCTCTGTAATATTTTTCTTTGCATTAATAAACTGCTCCAAGTGGCCGCATTGGCTAGGGTTGTGGATGTTTCCCCGTAGGGGTTTTACCACGTGAAAACATTGGTGTGTTGATCTTTGATCTGGTTATGTGAGTGGTTACTGAAGGTGTTCACTATCACCCTCTTTATCTGGCGTGATGTAAGCAGTCTTCACCAAGGCACTACTTAAGTCTTTCACTTCCCTAATCTTCTATCACATGCTAGGTCCGGGTAGATCCTGCACATTTTCTGGACTATCTACATCAGATATGTCCATAGGGTTAGTTGGAACAAGGAGGTCCACCGATGATTCCTTTGTGATCTCCTCCAGATCTTCTTCTGTTAATCTATAATAGGACTGTAACTACTGATTATGCTCGTCAGTGCACGTTGTGATGTAGAGAAAGTGTCTGTCTGCGCTAAACTTCATCAGGGGTCGAAACTTGTAGAGGGTGTTTGGAGTGATGCACGGTGTAGACTAGATAAATACTTTCAACTGATTATAATATGAATGAAACATGACATTTGAATGCCATTGTTTATTCATATCATTCAAGTACCACAACATACTGAACTTCGTGGCCAATGGTTCAAATGAATCGATGTCTGGGAAGGTCGCACCTTCCGGCATATCCCATGCAATGAAAGCAACTAGGATCAGGAGCCAACTGAAATGGAACTCATATCCTTGGTCCTGGGATTCTCTGTAGTCAAGCTCCAGTTGGTTTACCAAGTACTACATCCAATTCATCTGTAGGCCCTCCGTGCACTTTCTTGTGAGGTCTACTACGAATCCAGTGACTTGGGTTGGTCGGTTCTTTTGAACTAGATTTCCTGGGACTAGTTGACAGGCTACCTTTTTTAATAGAGGCTACCTTGTAGCTGCGCGTTCCCTTATCAACATCGCCATAAGTCTCTTTTATCTTTTGTGCTAAGGCTCGGTCTGTGGTCTTTCCAGGGTAAAAATCATGTGGGTCAAGGCCTTGCATGCTCAGCCCGGTTATCTGATGGATCAAGGTCAGATCCACTGTGATATGTTAGTTCAACCATAAATATCCTCCATGGTAACAAAATAACAACAACTTAACACATGCGTTCACTTCTTGATGTTGTCCAAAGTGTGGGATATTCATAACATTAAGTAGGGTAGATTGTGCGAGGTTATGGGTCCAAGGCTAGGGGATAATCTTTGAATTCTCGCCTTTAGTCTTGGTTAGATACTTATGCGGGGTGAGCATAATGTAAGATTTACGGTCTCCAAGTTGAAGTCACTAAAATTCAACGCTACTATCTTATCCTGGTCTGTGTGAATTGCACGTATCTCTTTTAGGAGGTATGCAGTGACCAAGGCATAGTCAAAATCTCTAGGCACACTATCTCTGTTCACTGCACAACTCATAGGAGGTATATATGTAGGTAAGATGCTTGGAATCAACTTAGCATTCACGAGACGTCTCTATGCTTCATTCTCGTCTCTGTCATGATTCTGGAAGTTCTTTCTCTGCGAGCAATCGATAGAGAAGCATGGACTCCTCCTATCGAAGATTCTTGCACATCTGCAGACATCCTTCTTTCTGACATGACTTTCTCAATACCAAGATCAAAGAGTACTTCCTTCGCAGATTCTTCAAGTGCACTAAGCTCCTCAGACATACGCGCTCGGGGTTAATAATACCGGGTTCACGAAGTAATGTAGACACGAAAATAATATGTAAAGTAAGGGCGTAATGATCAATGGACAATCTTAACCAAGGTTGCGAGCTCAAATTCTCTATTTGGAAAAAGTGTTCTTCATGCATGGCGCGACTAGATAAATAGGAAACTCAACAAAAAATTTCTTGCAACGGGTATGAGGCTTCATTAACTCTTGTTCTGTCTGTTATGGCATGGTCCATCGCTCAGGTGGCGATCCATAAATGTTTTTCCAGTCGTTCAAAGCATCAGTCGAATGTATATATCGTCCCCAATGAATATATTTCTTCGCCACAATGAAGTGACCTATGTCATTGTTCTGATATCTCGACGAAGCTCACATTCTGCAAATTTTCCTTCTGCGACGCTCCCTCTAGAACCTTCTGTAACTTTTCAATCTTATCCCTCTTCCTACTTAGCTTCCTAACCTTCTTTCCAGTGAGCTTCGTCTTAGTATTCTTCTTTCCATTTTGATTCTCATCTTCTTTAGATATAGTTACTACGCGTTGTTGAGAATATTTCAGGGTTAACATCTCTTCTGCCTTTGGAGTAAGTAATTTAGTCTTTTGAGGGTATTCTAGTGGTATTGTAGCTTCGACATCAGAGTCTCTAGGGTCAAATAGCTTTGATTTGTTTTCCTGTTCTTTAATCAATTGAACGATCCTTCTGGTCATGAAATCTTTTAACTCTTGTTTTTTCTGTTCTTAGGATTCTTATTCTTCTTTTCGTCTAGATTGATCTCTTTCAATCCAAGGTTTTCCTAGTAACATGGTAAATGGGGCACTTTTTTCAATACATTTGATAATCTCAAAATCTTCCTTTGTCGAAGTTCCATTGACAGTCATAGATATCTGAGCAAGCCTCCCACATAAACTTACCAGCTTCCCTCTGAATAGTCCTATTCCTCCTAATGAATGGATCATAGTAGGCTTCCCTATAGCTTCCCAAGTTCTTTCTGGCATAATATTCACTTGTGTCTCTTCATCAAGAACACAATCAATGTCGAAGTCCCCTACTCTTGCTTCAATGCATTCTTTTTCTTTGAAAATCTTTGATAATTTGACATGTCGGTGGTCATTCAGGGTCTCCTTCATTTGTATCAATACTTTGTTTGATTCTTGCTGGGGTTCTGCCTTTTCTGGATCTTCCTTAGGGTTTTCTTAGTTTAGATTCATTACTTCAAGCTTAGTGATCATTCTAGGGCAATCCAGCACTTCATGGTCCATAGCCTTACAACAAAGACAACTAGGTCATCTACCAGGGCATTCCTTAGCAAGATATCTTGGTCTTCTGCAACTATAACAGAGGGTTAATCCTCTCTTTCTTCGAAATGATCCCCAAATTCTTCTATACTGCGCACTAGGATCATAGGAGTTAACCTGCAACAAATTATTTCTAGGATCCTGCATGCATTTGTTAGTCCAAACATTCTTTCTATGCATAGGTATAATATATCTTTCATTATTCTTATCAGATCTATTCATATCAAATATTCTTTCGTCTATTAACACCCTAGCTTTCAAACTAGGACAAAACCTATAAGATATACCTAGATCCATACTCTAGAAACAAAAGTTTCCACTTATCTTACTTTTACAGAGAACAGAGCTTACAAATCTTACCTTTTTCAATCATAACTTCTCACTTATACCTTTCTTGGAGCACAAATCTTTCAGATCCTTCTTCTTTTCTATATATCAGACCTTTTTTATTCAACATAAATATTTACAGATCAAGTAGAATACTCCGCACTAGGGCACAACTCTACACACAGAGCTTCCATAGTTTCAGGATGAATTTCGCATAGAGCTTCCTCTTTCTTAGTTCCCAACAATCACAGTTTCAGGTCCCGACAACAAAACCATTTGTTGGCACAGGGGCAGACCCAGGGCTCAACGCTCAAGAGTGCACCAACAAAGACCTAACTATTGGCCCTTTTGGCAACACCTGCGAAGTAGATGAAGTCTCACCCGAGGTAGAGGCAGGGGTGGTTGCAGGACTCAAGTGTCTGCAACCTTAGCTGGGACACATATATGTGATTATATCGCTTACAGAGTACTTATCATAGACCATTCGTCAATATTCAAAACTTATTATACTTCGCATATAGCACAGAGCATCGCATCATTCACTTAGATCTAAGGTATTTCAACACATAGTAACAATAAAATAGATCAGATTTGGTAGATCGGCACTAAGCATCTTCATACATGTCATACCTAACATTCACTCACCTCTAAGAAACACAAATCATAAGAAGATCTATTTAAATATATCAAAGCACTTATCAAAATAAGGGATAAACACATCAAGTTGAAGCACAAAGCATAACACACATATTTATGTGGTTTACCGCCACCCTGGAGCTACATCCACCAACTCTTCTTCTTTATTAGCGTCTTCAATCGGTTACAGCATAGAGCCACCAAAAATCTTCTTCGCATAGGACAGAATATCTGTGTAGCTCGCTAGATCATTCTTCCTTGTGGTACAACACAAAGCCTTCCACAACTCCTTACAATGACTTGCACTTAGCTCTACAAGCCTCTTACAGTCATGCACATAGCACTTACAAAATCTTATAGCACTTAGCTTACATCACATACATCTATATATCTTTTGATAGATGCTTAGATATCTATTTATACATCACAAAAGTGGGCCTAAGCATGGGTAAACCCATGGGCCGACATCCCTTTCCCATTACATATTCCCAAAAAACCAGAAGGGACCCAAAAGTGGGCCTAGATTCTGCAATCTGTGCTTTGTCTGGCGCTCCATCTTCGACAGGCTGTCGAAGTCCCCAAAATGGTCAAACATGACCAAGTATCTCCCAAAACTTGGTCAAGGGCCAAAAATTCTAAAGTTCTTGCGGTCTCCCAAGTTGAAGTCGTTGATCTTCAATGTCATAATCTTATCCTGCTGAGGTTTGCCCATGCGTATCCCCTTCAGGAGGTACGCAGTAATCAGGGTGTATTCGAAGTCCCTGGGGACACTGTCACGATTCACCGCGCCAACCAAAGGTGGTATGTAGTCAGGCAGGATGGATGGGATTAACTTTGTGTTTGACAAGTCATCTCAATGCTTGGTTCTTTTCTCGACCGCAGCTCGGGATGGTCCGGATCCACGAGCAATCGACGGGGAGGCTTGCACTCCTCTCGTCGATGAAGCTTGAATTCTGATGGAAATCACCTTCTCAGCCATAAGTTTGATTAGAACTTCTTCGACAGACGTTTCTACGGTGCTGAGTTCGTCCGGCATGCACGCTCGAGATCGGATAAATTAGGTCTATGAAAAAATGCTCAATGCAATAGAACATGTAGCGAAGTCTAAGTAAACACAACACAATAACAATGAGTTCTCTTGTTGACCCGGATACAATTCTTGAAAGTGTTCTCGACGCAATAGTCGACAGAATAAGTAGACAATGATGTAACAGATCCCTCCAATGGACAAGAGGCCTTCATCAATGTAGTTATGTCCGTTATGGTGCGGTCCCAATTGTCCTATGATGAGATTTTTTATCATAACTGTTGTTCTAACTATTCAGGAACGTCAATCTAACAGTTGTAATGCCTGTAACAGTTAGATTTCTCCGCCATGGCGAAGTTCCAATCTAGGTTTCTCTAAAACTCTGACAAAGTTCAAATTTTGGAGACCTTCCTTCTATGAATTCTTCTCTGGAACTTCCTGTAATTTCTCCAACTTTGGTTTCTTCTTGCTGAGCTTTCTATCCTTCTTCCCTATGATCTGTGTCTCGATATTCCTCTGTCCATTCTGATTCTTATCTCCTCTAGGCATAATAACTTCACGATGTTTCTGTTCTTTCCTAAGGTTCAAGGGAAAAACTTCTTCTCTGCCTGGGGTAGGTGCTCTACTCTCCTGTACATATAGGTGTTTCAAGTCTTCTTGTGTTCTTTCAACTCTGACATCTAGATTTCTGGTCCTCAGTAGCTTTAACTAATTTTCTTGTTCTTTTAGTAGGTGTGCTATTCTCTTAGCCATGAAGTCTCTTAGGTCTTGCTTTTTCTGTTCTAGATCTTCCTCTTCTTTTCTTCGGGTTTGATCTTTCTCAATCTAGGTTTTTCCTAGTAACATAGAAAATGGGGCGATGTTCTCAATAAATTTAACAACCTCAAATTCTTTCTCTGTCGAAATTCCATGAGTAGTCATAGATGTCTGGGTAAGTCTTCCACATAGGGTTATCATCTTTCCTCTAAATAATACTATTCCTCCCAATGAAGGAATCATAGAAGGCTTTCCCAAAATTTTCCAGGTTCTTTCTGTCATAATATTCACCTGTGTTTCCTCATCCAGAACACAGTCTATGTAGAAGTCTCCTATTCTTGTTTTTATGCACTCTTTTTCTTTGAATATCTCTGATAAGTTGATATCTCTGTGGTCATTCAAGGTTTCTTTCATTTGTAGTAATACAGTCTCTGATTCTTTCTAGGGTTCTTCCATGGTCTCAGTTTCTTGGTCTTCCTCAAGGTTTTATTGTCTCATATTCATTCTTTCAACCTTAACAATCATTCTAGGGAAATCTAGAACTTCATGGTCCATAGCTTTACAACAAAAACAACTAGGTCTTCTACCAGGGCATTCCTTAGCAATATGTCCCAGTCTTTTGCAACTATAACAAAGAGTTAATCCTCTCTTTCTCTTAAATTATCCCCATCCTTTCTTGTACTATGCACTAGGATCATGGAAGCTAACCTACAAAAAATTATTCCTAGGATCCTGCATCCATTTGTTAGTCAAAAAATTCTTTCTATACATAGGAATAAAATATCTTTCATTATCTCTATCAGATCTACTCATATCAAACCTTCTTTCTTCTATTTGTACCCTAGTTTTTAGATTAGGATCAAATCTATTAAACATACCTAGATCCATTCTTTTGAAACAAAAATTTTCACTTATTTTACCTTTCTCAGAGCACAAAGCTTCCAGATCTTACCTCTTTTTGACAAAAAATTTCACTGATCTTAAATCTTTTTCTTCAGATTTGATTCCTTTCTTATCATAGAGATTCGCAATTCAAGTAGAATATTGTGCACTTAAAGCAACAGATCTACACACAAAGCTTTCTTTATTTTCCTCAGTTCCCAACAATCACAGTTTCAGGTCCCAACAACATAACCCTTTGTTGGCACAGGGGCATACCCAAGGTTCAATTCTTCAACAACGCACCAAAAAAACCCTAACTACCGTCCCTTTCGGCAAGACCTGCGAAGCAGATGAAGTCTCACCCGAGGTAGAGGCAGGGGAGGTTGCAAGACTCATATGTATGCAACCTAGCTGGGAAACAGATCTGTGATTACAATACCTTAACAGAGCATTTAGTAGTTATCATTCCTTAGTATCTAGCCTTTGTTTACAGCGCAGATAAAACCTAATTACGGAGAAATGTAGTATTCAACAATATCCAACACATTCAATCACTAAGAACATCAAAATAGACCAGATCCGGTAATCATTCACATCACCAAGAACTAAGCTATCGTATCAGATACATCTAAGCATACATTACTGTACTAAGAATAAATCATATGAGAAATAAAATAACCATAATGCACAAAGCAACCATAAAACAGGATATACGTGGTTCACCCCCTACCAGGGGCTATGTCCACCAACTCTTCTTCTCTTTATTTCCTTATGTCAATCATATACATGCACAGAGCCATAGGATCCTTCTCTGCATAGGACATGAGATATGCATGCACTTCACCAGATCCTCCTTCCCCAAGATAGGTTACAACACCAAGACTATTTACAGACACTTTCACTTATCCCTGCAAGTTCTCATGGACATGGTATGCACAGAGCTAAGTCAATCACATAGATCCATCTAATCACTTGCACTCAACGCAATAAACCACTTAGCACAACATCACACATCTACACATATTGTCTCTTCTTACATCGCGTAGACATCTATTTATACATTACAAAAGAGGCCTAAGCATGGGTAAACCCATGGGTCGACATCCCCATACCCGTTACATAAGACCAAAACCCAAAAATCCCTAAACAAGGGGTCGAGATCCCGCGATATCCACTTCGAATTGCGCTCCACCTTTGACAGCCTGTCGAAGTCCCAAAAAGGTGTCAAAAGTGACCAAGGATCTTCAAAACTTCATTAAGGGCCAACAAACTGTGATGACCTGGTCGTAAATAGGAAGACATGGAGGCGAGCGTCCAATAGGAATATAGGACGCGTGAAGAAGGACGATGTGGATGTAGATGAAGTGGAGGGGAGATGGAGGCAATAGGCATGAGTGGAAAATAGATTTCATGCAGAGAGAGGGGCAATATTGAGAGGAAATCTGGCAAGATCCTGGATGAGGAGGTAGGCGATAAGTGGATTAGTGAGGGGGAGGGTTTCAAAATCTTGAGGAGCCACCACGTTAGGTAGAGTCTGTGGTGGGGAAACCACGTTCCTGGACCCCTCCTCCCCCCCCCACTGTTAAAGGTAGAATGGCCCGGGGGGGGTCCAATATGCGATATGCGATAAGGACCATTGATCTAGAGAGGTGGGCCACTGCCAATGGAGATTAGTGTTAGGACCCTATAATGTACCTTTTTTCTATCACTACATCCTTTTCCCACTCATATTTAAGCCTACATTATCACCTTAACCTATTTCTCCAAAGGTATATAGCGTTTCTTCTCTTTGCTATATGTTTAATTTGTTTTACATGTAATTTTACATTACTCTCATACTTAGCCATTAATCAAAAATATATAGTTGCTGAAACAGTTTGAACTGCAGTTAATATACTGTTGCTGCTTGAAGACCACGTTGCTGAAACAGTCAATAGTACGCAAATCCCGTTGCTGAAACAGTCCTTGATTTGCGATGCTGAAACAACATTTCACATACAACAGTAACAAGAAGGAGCTGTTATACTGGCTGCAATAGCCGTACCTTAAGCCAACACCATTACAACCATCGCTGCTACTTGAGACCACGTTGCTGAAAGAGTCAAACAGGATGCAAATCCCGTTGCTGAAATAGTCTGTGATTTGTGATGCTAAAACAATATTTTACAAACAACAGTAACAAGAAAAGATAAATAAATAAGCTGTTACACCGGCCACAACAACTGTACCTCAAGCCGGCACAATTTCAATTACTGTAACAACATTTTGCTACGGGAGATCAGAATATCCTATTCCAGCATAGAAGATCAGATCAGACTAAGAATAGGATTTGTATGTACACGTGTAATTTTATGCTTAATTGTATTAAGAGGATTCTCCTCTTTAAATAGTGGAGAAATCAACATTAGAAGGGGGATTACGAAAGGCTTAGCTAGAAGTGAATCACAGAGAAGGAGCGTGTTCACTTTGGATATTGTAACTTGTCATATTTGATAGATGAATAAAAGATCATTCTGAGCATTACTTCTTAATCCCTTTTATTTTTGGGGAATCTTGTGAGAAGGAAGGGCTCCACCTTCTTCACAAGATTCACCCATTAGTTTCTGTAGTGTGTTAGTATTGTTTTTATCTATACCTTGTTAAAACTCTATTTTGCTGAAACTCTGTTTCCACTGATTGTTACATCATTTTCATACAATTCATTCCTAGGTAATTGATAATCATTTTGATTGGTAATTCTGTTTGCAGAATGAGTTTATGAAAGTGTGATAGTTAGAGAAAGGTGCTGAAGATTCCTGCTTTGGGGAATAGGGTCCTGTTCTCTGTTACAGAATAGTTAGTCTTCTTTGCAGTGTGCTGAAAGGTTCCTTTTTCCTAGATTTCTATTTCTTAATGTAATCCAGGATTCTTCTGATAATTATTTCCTTTTGAATCTTAAAAATCTGCAATAGATAGATTGCTTTAACTATAATTCAAGGTAGAACTTCAATCTGTTCAATGCAAGGTGTGATTAGTGTGACTTTTTGGATTTATTTTGAGATTGAGCATATACAGTGTGTGATTGCCTTTGAAATAAACAGACTTCCCTGGGTTGACAATTTATGTGACACTTGATTGTTTTAATTAATAAGCAATTATAGTGACCAACATTTTGGCGCTGTTGCCGGGGAAGGCAATTATAGATTTCAAAATCATTTACGTTTCTCTTTCAGATGTACATATTACATGAGAGGATGCAGACCCCCCAAGGAAACTGACCCTACAGGTGGCAGGGGCAGAGGAAGAGGGGGAAGAAAGACTTTTATTGACCATATTATATCAAAATCTGAATCTGTTGTTCCTCAATGACCAAGCTCTCAGAAACCAAAGCCTCAACCTTCCTTTCAAGTGAACTTTGAAACAGAGACAGTTGAAAAACCAACAGACGACATTGAGGATCGAGCAAGTGCAGTAGGGGAACAAACAGAAGAAACCATGGATGGATATAATGAAGAACTGCACCATGAAGAATAGGTAGGTCTTGAAGCAGAGGTAAACAATGAAAACTCTTTTTCTACCTTAGGATTTCCTATTGGTGATATTCCTAGAGGAGTAGCTCCCATGAATAATATTCCACTTTCATCTTTACCTAACTTTCATGGTTTATCTTCTGAAGATCCTGATGAATTCCTTTTCGAGTTTGACATATTATGCAAAAGTTACGCTTACATTTCCAATGCTAAAAAATTAAAGCTATTCCCAGCAACATTAAAGGGAAATGCATTAAGATGGTTCATGAGTCTTGGAGGTCATGTAATCACAACATGGGATCAGATGGAACATAAATTTCTACACAAATATCAAGACTATTTCCGAACAAGAGAAAAAAAGAGAGGAATTATTCAAGATGATACAGAAAGAGGATGAAAATCTGGAGGACTTTGTGGAAAGGCTACAGTATAATCTACAAAGATCCAGTCACCCTGATGTAAGTAAGGATATTCTTAAAAAAATATTATTAAAAGGAGTAAGGGATGACTGTCTAGATATGATGAATATGCTTGGAAAAGGGGACATATCTAAAGAATCATATGATGAAATTGTTAACCTCTGTAAAAGATGTTCAAGAGGAGCTACAAGGAATATATCAAACAACAGGGATACCAGATTTTCAAGAGTTCAAAAATCAGCCAGTTGGGGAGCAACACGAGCTGAAATAGGTAATCTACTTAAGGAATTTAAAATTGAAATGTTAATCTCTTTTGCTTCACAAATTGACACCTTGCAGATTCAAAAGAAACAAGCCGAAGAAGAAGCATCTCTATCCATCTTTTGTTCCAAATGTAGAGATAAGCACCCACGAAGGGAATTCCCATTGGACAAAAAGCCAATTTTCACCATTTGTGATAAATATCATGAAACTCAACAATGCCCTTCTTTACTAGGAATCAAAGCAGCATTACAAACAACCGATGAAGAAGATGAAGCTGTCTATTTGTTGACACAGAGAAGGCAATGGCAACCACGGGGACAAGGTATGAATCCTAATATGCCATTTACATCTTCTAATCGTTGGAATAATTATCCTTCTTTTAGTCAAGAAGATTACCCTCCCTTCAATCAAATGAATTACCCACCCATGCAACAAACAAACCCTCCCTTTGTAGACCCAACAATATGAACACCTTGGCCTTCACAACAACAACCTTACCTTAACCAATGGAATCCAAACTAGAGAGATCAACAACCCTCATTCCCAAATCAATTTTCTCAATTTCAATCACAATTTCAACAACCACTCTCTTTACCATCAAGTACTCCACCGAATAATCAAATGATGAGGCCCCAACTACCTGTACAACCTAACCCTAACCCCAATAATAAGGATGTGCAGTGCATTGATATTCAAAACTAGCCTATACTTTCTCTTTTCCCTGCACAATGCAATGATATTCATTTACGATCTGGGAAAATAGTAGAACCTATCATTGATGATGTTACCTCTTATGATTCCGATAAAGAAGAAATAAAAAAGCACAATGTACCTGAAGAGGTACAACCGTCCTCAAACACTATTGCTGAAACAACAAAACCACCATTCCCTGAGCGTTTAGCTTTGACTAAAATGCCTGAGCCACCTGCTTTCAATCTTCTAGGGGAATTACAATATCTCTATGTCAAAATTCCACTATTACAAGCACTAAGAGATGTACCAATTTATGCCAGAACTATGCGAGACATTTGTGTTAAGAAACTCGGTAGGAAAACTAAAGATCCCCTCACAGTTCATGTCATGGGTGATTTGTCTGCACTAATGTCGGGTAAAGATCCTCCAGTTAAATATGGTGATCCTGACCATCCTACTGTCACAGTGCAAATTGGAAAAACAATAATTCCTCGAGTTCTGGTAGACTTAGGCGCTGCTATCAATATTATGACTCTTGAAACTTCACAACTATTAAAACTGAAGGATGAAATCAGAGATACCCCAACCATTCTAGAATTAGTTGACCATTCTACAATCAAACTGGAAGGAGTCATTGAAGACCTAATCATCTCAGTTGAGTCCTGGAATTATTCAGCTGAATTTGTGGTATTACAACCTAAAACAAAGTTTGGGGGTCACCCTCTAATTTTGGGCAGGCCTTGGCTAGTAACAACAGATGCCTTTATCAGTTGTAGATCTGGTTCAATGACAATTTCCAATGGATATGAGACCAAACATATTACTCTCTACCCTCACGCTACACCCTTGATTAATAATGACAATTCCTTATGGGTGGACTTTGATGATCAAACTACTCAACCTATCTTGACTATCGGACGAGCCTTAAGACTTAAAGATGCCACCGAGGATGAAGTAATTAATTATTTTATTTGTGAACCCTCCTCTGTGACTTGAAAAACACATAATCAACTAGCTGCACTTTTGGAGTCAGATACCCAGGAAAACCTTAACTCTGAAGACCTACCTCAAACATCAACTACCATCTCTTCTAAAACTATACCAGTAGAAATTGAACCTGGCAAAACACTGAATATAAACCCCAACTTGTCAGTTGCTGAAACACAACAATTAATGAAGTTACTTCTTGAACATAAGGAAGCATTCACATGGGACTATACAGATATGAAGGGAATCTCTCCTGAATTATGTACTCATCATATCTATATCAAGGAAGATTGTCGACTGATCTGCCAATCTCAATGACGAATGAACTCTAATTTAAGAGAAATTCTTAAAGAGGAACTTCAAAAATTGCTTAATGCAGGGTTTATATATCCTATATCTGACAGTGAATGGGTTTCCCTGTTGGTAATAGTTCCTAAGAAAAATGGGAAATGGAGAGTGTGTGTAGATTATAGAGCCTTAAATAAAGACACTCAAAAAGATCACTTTTCGTTACCATTCATTGATAAAGTGTTAGATAGTTTGTCAGGGAAGAAATTCTTCTCTTTCTTAGATGGTTTCAGTGGGTATAACCAGATCAAAATTGCACCCCAAGACCAATATAAGACCACTTTTACTAGCCCTTGGGGAACTTTTTCTTATAGAGTCCTCCTATTTGGACTATGTAATGCACCAACAACCTTTCAAAGAGCAGTTATAGGAATCTTTTCTGATATGATTAATGACTCTATGGAAATTTTTATGGATGATTTTACCCCTTATGGTGTCTCTTTTGAGGAAGCACTACAAAACCTTGAGAAAGTACTTAAACAATGTATACAATCCCACCTCTCCTTAAGCACAGAAAAATGTCATATGATGATGAGTGAAGGAGTAGTACTTGGACATTTTATTTCATCTCAAGGAATTAAGGTGGATCCATCCAAGATACAAGTCATTAAATACCTTCATATTCCCAAAACCCAAATAGATGTGAGAAGTTTCTTAGGACACGCTGGATACTATAGAAGATTTATCAATTTTTTTTCCAAAATAGCTTCTCCTTTGTTTGTGTTAATTATGAAAAATGTTGAATTCAAGTGGACTAATCTTTGCCAGGAAGCATTTGATACACTCAAACATCAGTTATCTACAGCTCCTATTCTAAGAGGACCTGATTGGACAGTTCCCTTTCATATATCCTCTGATGCTTCAAATACTGCAATAGGAGCTGTCTTGGGACAAGAATAAAATCATCTCCCTTATGCTATTTACTTCATTAGCAAGAATATGAGTCCTGCTGAACTTAACTATACAGTTACCGAAAAGGAATTTTTAGCAGTTATCTATGCTATTAATAAATTTCGACATTACATCACTAGCTATTCTACCTTTGTCCATACTGATCACTCAACAATCAAATATTTAATGAACAAATCTGTCACAAATGCTCGAGTCACCAAATGGTTACTATTATTACAAGAATTTGATATTACAATTGTAGATAGACCAGGAAAAGAAAATGTAGTTGCTGATTTCCTTTCTCGGTTAACACCTGATGATAATACTCCAGTAGATGATTCCTTTCCTGATGAATATCTATTTGTAGTATCTGCTCACTCACCATGGTATGTAGACATCGCTAACTATTTGGTTGCAGGGAAGTTACCACCACACCTATCCCACCGAGAGAAAAGAAGAATCATTCAACAAAGTGCTCGGTATAGCTGGATAAGTGGGTGTCTTTTCCACACAGGACTTGATCAAGAAATCTGAAGATGCATTAGAGAAGATGAGGTTTATGATTTACTAAAAGCTTGTCATGATGGCCCTTGTGGAGGGCATTTTGCTGATAAGAGAACAACACGTAAAATTCTCAGGATGGGTTATTATTGGCCCTCACTTTTTAAAGATGCAAAGAAACATGTTTGGGCCTATGATAGCTATCAAAGAATGGGTCAACCTAATCATAGAGATGAAATTTCATTAAATCCCCAGGTATTACTCGAACCATTTGAAAGATGGGCCTTAGACTTTGTAGGACCCATTAACCCTCCATCCAATCAAAAAGTTTATATAGTGGTCTGCACAGATTATATGACCAAATGGGTGGAGGCTAAAGCACTCCATAGAGCTACTGAAGAA